>JAGTTL010000421.1:0-48442 GCA_036851935.1 Coregonus suidteri | reverse complement strand
AACACAATTCACTGCACTTTCTTTTTTTTTTGCACGTTATCTCTCCTCATGTCCTTTCCACTGAATCTCCTCTATGGTATTGTCTCATCATGTATTCCTCTGCTTCTCTATGTTTTCCACTGTTCCTAATCTGTTATCAACCTGGAAACCCATCCATCCACAGACAGCACAGGTGGAGTGAGATACGCAACTCTCCTCTCCTATACAGATGCTCAAGGCCGCTCCCTGTGTATGTGTGTGTGTATGTAGGCCCTGATTGCTTGTGTGGGAGGTGCTGATGGGTTCTCAGTGGGTGGTGTTGCATAACAGCGTCAGTGGGACTACATGCATGACTGTGTTACAGCAAGGTTAGAGAGAGAGAGAGAGAGAGAGAGAGATGAGGAGAGAGAGAGAGAGAGAGACGAGAGAGAGAGAGAGAGAGAGAGAGAGAGAGAGAGAGCTCTCGTTGTGTATCATTAGGAGAAACCCACTGAGTACTGAGCTTTAAGGTTGTAAACAAAAGACGACAGGAGATGAGACCTGAATCACAGATCAGTTTTGGGGTGCCTCCGATCAGGCTGATCCCCACGGGAAAATGAAATCATGAATGCTCATAAATGAACTCCCATGCTCTGTCGAGCCTCTGCTTCACCGTTGCTTCACCATGGCACCCATTGGCAATTTTGTCTGTTCTGGTATGGCCATCCAGTACCAGAGCCTTCCCCAGTGTCCCTGACAGCCGTGCCAAGCGAGGGGAACTTTCCATCAGGCTCTGTCAGGGCCCAGCCCCCCCTAGCCTCTAGGATCAGTGGAGGGTCACATCTCCCAGCTCACCATGTGCCAGTAGGGTGGCAACAGCCTGAGTTATGTCAGCTATGTACTGTAGGAAGCTCCTCCACTGCCTGGTAAGAAGCCTTCAATAGAAAGAAAATAAGAATAAAATATATATTTTTCAGAGAAGGGAAATATCTGTATTGAGAGTTCAATTTGATGATGTCACATGCGCCGAATACAATATATTACCGTGAAATGCTTACGAGCCCTTAACCAACAATGCAGAGTTTTTTTAAAAAAGTAAGTAAGAAAAACTACAGAAAAAAATAGTAACACAATAAAAATAACAATAACGATACTATATACATGGGGTACCGTTACCGAGTCAATGTGCGGGGGTACAGGTTAGTCAAGGTAATTGAGGTAATAGGTACATGTAGGTAGGGGTAAAGTGAATATGCATAGATAATAAACAGAGAGTAGCAGCAGCGTATGTGAAGAGTGTGAAGGAATGTGAATGTATGTGTGTGTGTGTGGCGTCAATATGCATGTGTGTGTGTGTTTTGTGTGTGTGTTTTTTTTGTGTGTGTGTGTGTTGGAGTGTCAGTGTAGAACATTGAAGAGAAGCAATGGTGATGGGTTAAAATAAAGAAGTTTCACGTCTTTCGCACACACAGCCACACACACACACACGCACGTATGCACACACACACGCACGTATGCACACACACACATACACATACACACACATAAACACACATGCACGTATGCACACACATACACACATACACACACACACACATACACACACACGCACGTATGCACACACACATACACATACACACACACGCATACATATACACATACACACACACACACGTCGATTAAGGAAGCCCCCCGGACCTCTCTGATTCAGAGGGGTTGGGTTAAATTAGGAAGACACATTTCAGTTGAATATATTCATTTGTACAACTGACTAGGTATCCCCCTTTCCCTATACACACACACACACACACACACACACACACACACACACACACACACACACACACACACACACACACACACACACACACACACACACAGCCGAGCTGAGCAGTGCTAAAGATTTAGTACAGCTACAGCCATGTTCACTTGTTTTCCCCAGGCAGAGGGCCAGCCATGAAACTGTTAGATAGATAGTGAAGGTAAAGCCTATTTTGCTGCTACACCTCACAGAGGATTACCATTTAGAGTCTATGCAAGCTGGCTGCCAGGTGTAACAACACATACAGTACTACCAACACACAGTGTGACAGGAAAAGTTGTTTACACAGTCAGTTAGGAATAGCTAGGTAAGAGCAAGACATAGCGTGAGTAGACATATTTGTAGGCTGGCTTGTTGGTTTCATAACAAATGGAATGTTAATTGATTCAAACATGAACAGCACAAGACAGAATGAAATGACAGCACATTGAACAGAATGTGATGTGAATAGACAGTGTTTGTGACAGTGTTTGTAAGGTCACATATAAATGTAAGATAAACAGTAAACAAATGCATGTGAGAACAGGTTTTCAAAGTACTGTGGTGTATTATCTAATCTGTTGCTGCTACGGTAACTAGGGCTCTGCAAGGGCATTTCACTGTGTGAGCTATTCTAGCTGGGTAAACTCATCTCTCTTCAACTCAAGAGGAGCCATGACTTCATCAAATATGAAAACACACGTTAAAGATGCACTCTTCCTCTCATTGTGTTGACATTCTCACAGACAGTTGTGTGCTGTGTGGATGTGTTTGTCTGATGTTTGTGTGCAGTGTAATATAGCAGGACAGTAGGAGGCTGTGTGGGTGCGTGTGTGTGCGTTCGTGTGTGTGCGTGCACATGTGTGTGTGTGTGAGAGTATTTTTCATTAGAGTCGGTATGATTTAAGGGAGCTCTTGGCTACACTCCACCGCTGCTGCACACGTCAGCACAGAATGCCAAGAATGAAGGAAGGAAGGAAATAAGAGAATGGAGAGGGAGCGGGATTGATGGGGGAAGAAATGGAGAAAGGGATGGGGGTAGCAGAGGGATGGTGATGACCGATACTGGTCTCGAGTTCAAGGTACTGTCCAGGGAACATGACCAAGGAGGAACTCTGCAGCTTTAGGTTTGTATGACACAGGAGCACTGTGCACTTTGAAGAACACTACTTTGGACAATGATCAACAGGGTCTCACTAGAATAGAACATGTAAAAATAGTGTACTTTTTCTATGACACCCAAGCTGACATATTAGATATGTAACAGTTCTGGTGACATATTACTTGTATGTCGCTATGTTGACATGTTACTTGTGTTACTGCAAAGAAGCCAAGACTCATTAGCATACAATCTTTACACAGTGAGAATACAGTCCCACTCTCTCTCGCATTCATTTGCCAAAATGATTCCTTGAACAGGAGACTCATATGTGCCGACAGGTAGATTGTCATTTGAAATCAGAGCAGTGTAACTGAGCATGACAACTTTCTGTGAAGAAGAAAGAACAAGGCAACTCCACTGGGATATGAAGTCTTCGCTGAGGTACAGTTGACTTGTCTCCTGGGACGCCCACATTAGTACAACCCACAGGAGGCTCACTACAGGTACCTGCTGAATGGAGAGAAGAGGAGAGAAAGATGAGAGAGAATATTCTAGTAGCATGTGCCTATGTCCTCACTGCACCTAGAGTATTTGGAGTGCTGTATTAAGTGACTGGTTGCTTTCCTTATTCTTGACTTCAACCCATATCTGATTCTCTATATGAATTATAGGATTGTCTCTTCTTACTAAAGGGTTCAATGGGGATTTTGAAGGTGGTGGATCTGTCCTCTATATTCTTTGCATTCCCAGGATCCTCCAAATCCCATTATACAGTACATTGTTTACCATCCTACACTCTTAGATAAAAAGGTGCTATCTATAAACCGAAAAGGGTTCTTCGGCTTTCCCATAGGAGAACCCTTTGAAGAACCCTTTTGGTTCCAGGTAGAACACTTTTGGGTTCCATGTAGAACCCTTTCTACAAGAGGGTTCTACATGGAACCCAATAGAGTTCTACCTGGAACCAAAAAGGATTCTACCTGGAACCAAAAAGGGTTATCCTATGGGGACAGCCAAAGAACCCTTTTGGAACCCTTTTCTTCTAAGAGTGTAAGAGGTTCCAACTCCATACCCCACTCCAGGCCTC
Source organism: Coregonus suidteri (assembly GCA_036851935.1). NCBI lineage: Eukaryota > Metazoa > Chordata > Actinopteri > Salmoniformes > Salmonidae > Coregonus > Coregonus suidteri. The sequence goes on along the minus strand of JAGTTL010000421.1, from coordinate 44,494 downwards.
CAGCTGAACTCCTAGTCTTACTCATAGTGTTGACAGACAACCAGCACACAATAGATCCAATGGTAATAGCTGGGTACACATACTGAGACTAAGGGTTTGTAAAGCTAGCCCACACCATGAACATCATCACTTAGACTCTGCTTCTACCCTCAACAGGAAACCGGAGACACTGATTACAGTGTGTGTGTGTATGTGTGTGTGTGTGTGTGTGTATATATGTGTGTAAATGTGTATATGTATGTGTGTGTGTGTGTGTTTGTGTGTGTGTGTGTGTGTGTGTGTGTGTGTGTGTGTGTACTGTATGTTGTGTGTTTGTGCATGTCTGTGTGTGTGGGAGAGCCTTCTTGTGTTTGCTTGTGTTTGTGTGTGTGTGTGTGTGACGTGGACAACTGTGGGATAGACAGAACCAGTGAATTCCAATTCCAAAGTCCAATTTTGTATTCTCAGAAATGACTGCCACATCACTATATTATCCCAACAAATAGATACAGTATACCACCATGTATTAAAATATATTCTGCACATGGGAAGACTAGCATGTCAAGGTCATTGTGAAACAATATTCTGACACATCGTTATTTCTAGATCATGAGATAATAACCCCCAGTATTGGATATCATAGAATCATTGAGGCCAGTATAAACTCAATAGAAGCATACATAATAGATATTCAATCAGCCTCCTTGCTGTCTCTTGCTATGTATTGTCTGTGGAAGCCAGCCTGACTGGCATTAAGATTGCACTGAATGAGTTGTACAAGGCCATTAATCAACAGGAAAACGCTCATCCAGATGCAGCGCTCCTAGTAGCAGGGGACTTTAATGCAGGGAAACTTAAATCCGTTCTACCTAATTTCTACCAGCATGTTAAATGTGCAACCAGAGGGGAAAAAAACTCTAGACCACCTTTACTCCACACACAGAGACGCATACAAAGCTCTCCCTCGCCCTCCATTTGGCAAATCTGACCATAACTCTATCCTCCTGATTCCTGCTTATAAGCAAAAACTGAAGCAGGAAGCACCAGTGATTCGGCTAATAAAAAAGTGGTCAGATGACGCAGATGCTAAGCTACAGGACTGTTTTGCTAGCACAGACTGGAACATGTTCCGGGATTCTTCAGACAACATTGAGGAGTACACCACATCAGTCACTGGCTTCATCATAAGTGCATCGATGATGTCGTCCCCACAGTGACCGTACGTACATACCCCAACCAGAAGCCATGGATTACAGGAAACATCCGCACTGAGCTAAAGGGTAGAGCTGCCGCTTTCAAGGAACGGGACTCTAACCCGGACGCTTATAAGAAATCCCGCTATGACCTCCGACGAACCATCAAACAGGCAAAGAGTCAATACAGGTCTAAGATTGAATCATACTACACTGGCTCTGACGCTCGTCGGATGTGGCAGGGCTTGAAAACTATTACAGACTACAAAGGGAAGCACAGCCGCGAGCTGCCCAGTGACACAAGCCTACCAGACGAGCTAAACCACTTCTATGCTCGCTTCGAGGCAAGCAACACTGAAGCATGCATGAGAGCACCAGCTGTTCCGGACGACTATGTGATCACGCTCTCCGTAGCCGATGTGAGTAAGACTTTTAAGCAGGTCAACATTCACAAGGCCGCAGGGCCAGACGGATTACCAGGACGTGTACTCCGAGCATGTGCTGACCAACTGGCAAGTGTCTTCACTGACATTTTCAACATGTCCCTGACTGAGTCTGTAATACCAACATGTTTCAAGCAGACCACCATAGTCCCCGTGCCCAAGAACTCTAAGATAACCTGCCTAAATGACTACCGACCCGTGGCACTGACGTCTGTAGCCATGAAGTGCTTTGAAAGACTGCAGGTGTAGATGTGTCAAAGTCTACCATACGCAGAAGACTACACCAGCAGGACTACAGAGGGTACACTATAATAACTAACATAATCCCAGAAACCCTAGACCCACTCCAATTTGCATACCGCCCCCCAACAGATCCACAGATGATGCAATCTCTATCGCACTCCACACTGCCCTTTCCCACCTGGACAAGAGGAACACCTACGTGAGAGAATGCTATTCATTGACTACAGCTCAGCATTCAACACCATAGTGCCCTCAAAGCTCATCACTAAGCTAAGGATCCTGGGACTAAACACCTCCCTCTGCAACTGGATCCTGGACTTCCTGACGGGGCCGCCCCCAGGTGGTAAGGGTAGGTAACAACACATCTGCCACACTGATCCTCAACACGGGGGCCCCTCAGGGGTGCGTGCTCAGTCCCCTCCTGTACTCTCTGTTCACCCATGACTGCATGGCCAGGCACGACTCCAACACCATCATTAAGTTTGCCGACGACACAACAGTGGTAGGCCTGATCACCGACAACGATGAGACAGCCTATAGGGAGGAGGTCAGAGATCTGGCCGTGTGGTGCCAGGACAACAACCTCTCCCCTCAACGTGACCAAGACAAAGGAGATGATTGTGGACTACAGGAAAAAAAAGAGGACTGAGCACGCCCCCATTCTCATCGACGGGGCTGTAGTGGAACAGGTTGAGAGCTTCAAGTTCCTTGGTGTCCACATCACCAACGAACTATCATGGTCCAAACACACCAAGACAGTCGTGAAGAGGGCACGACAAAGCCTATTCCCCCTCAGGAGACTAAAAAGATTTGGCATGGGTCCTCAGATCCTCAAAAAATTCTACAGCTGCACCATCGAGAGCATCCTGACTGGTTGCATCACCGCCTGGTATGGCAACTGCTTGGCCTCTGACCGCAAGGCACTACAGAGGGTAGTGCGTACGGCCCAGTACATCACAGGGGCAAAGCTCCCTGCCATCCAGGACCTCTATACCAGGCGGTGTCAGAGGAAGGCCCTCAAAATTGTCAAAGACTCCAGTCACCCTAGTCATAGACTGTTCTCTCTGCTACCGCACGGCAAGCGGTACCCGGAGTGCCAAGTCTAGGTCCAAAAGACTTCTCAACAGCTTCTACCCCCAAGCCATAAGACTCCTGAACAGCTAATCATGGCTACCCGGACTATTTGCACTGCCCCCCCACCCCATATTTTTACGCTGCTGCTACTCTGTTTAAGTATTTATGCATAGTCACTTTAACTCTACCCACATGTACATATTACCTCAACTACCTCAACTAGCCGGTGCCCCCGCACATTGACTATGCAACGGTACCCCCTGTATATATAGCCTCCCTACTGTCACTTTATTCTATTGTATATATAGCCTCCCTACTGTCACTTTATTTTTACTTCTGCTCTTTTTTTCTCAACACTTTTTTTGTTGTTGTTTTATTCTTACTTTTTTTGTTAAAATAATGCACTGTTGGTTAAGGGCTGTAAGTAAGCATTTCACTGTAATGTCTGCACCTGTTGTATTCGGCGCATGTGACCAATAAAATTTGATTTGATTTGATTTGATTTGACTCAGGTTGCTGCTCTAGTAACTCTATATCACTCTCTCCTCAGTCCTCTGTCTGTCTGTCTGTGTCTGTCTGTCTGTCTGCCCTAGCGACAGTTGCTTTCCCAGCATGGAGTGAGAGGCTTTTTTTCCCACCGTAACAGCTGCTTGTGAAATGGACTGGACACACACTCATGCACATCACACACTTACTGTCCATCCTTGTGTCCTCCCACTCTCGTGCACACACACACAAACACTCTCACTCTCGCACACACAGTTTCCAAGCAACGTGTGTGTGTGTGTGTTTGTTTGATTTATTGTGTATTGCTGTATGTGTGTGTGAACATGTGCGCATGTGCATCCGTGAGTGCATGGTAGAATACTTCAGTGCCCACATGTCACACAAACGGCAACAGCCTTCATCTAACAATTGTATAATCTGAAGAAACAGACAGATGCAGTAAAGAAATATTGCAGCAGGACATTTTCATAGCTCAAAAACCCAGCTGCCAGGCTGGAATCATAATGGATTTGTCCACTGCTATACAATAGAAACTCAAATTGCTGCACTCAAAATTAAGGATACTTAGAACGGAGCCCCGTTGTAGCTCAGTTGGTAGAGCATGGCGTTTGCAACGCCAGGGTTGTGGGTTCGTTTCCCACGGGGGGCCAGTATGAAAAAAAATAATGTATGCACTCACTTAACTGTAAGTCGCTCTGGATAAGAGCGTCTGCTAAATGACTAAAATGTAAAAATGTACTTATAGTCATCCATCCAACAAGAGGCCTGGACAGACAGATTAATAGATACTATCACACTAGAAAACTAGAAGTGAATTTGTGATTCAGTATCTTCTTGGAGAATATAGAGGCAACGTGAGAGATAGAGGGAGAGAGGAGACACTGAGATAGAATAGGTCCGAGGGTAGAGGAGGAGGCAGAGAGAAACAGAGCTAGCTTCATGAATAGTTGATTTGCTCAAAATAACCAGGAAGGTGCCCAGCACAGTAAGTATGTGTGGATGAGAAGCTGTCTACCCTGTGTAACCCCAGCCGTCTACCCTGTGCAACCCCAGCCGTCTACCCTCTGTAACCCCGGCCCTCTACCCTGTTTAACCCCAGCCATCTACCCTGTGTAACCCCCAAACTGGGTCTTTCCACGAAATGAGTGACTTTGTAAGTAGAAATTGTGCACCAATATTTATTTTTAAAAGCCTGTTATATTAAATGAAGTGCCTTTTAATATAGACCACATGGAGAATTCCATAAAATTCCGAATTTTGACATGTCCCTCTGTCAACCACTTCTAGGAAGGTTTTGACCCACTTTAATCCCCAGGCAGTGTTTATGTAATCAGACATGCTCATGCCTATCCAGCCTTATTGTGGCACAACAGAAGGATGCCCAGGCCTCACTGAAGATCAGGCAGAGTGTCTTCTTACTACAGTCTGTTCTTTCCACAACACTTCTCAGAATACATGTGGATCCTCTTGTATCACCATGATGGTATAGAGTAACTGTGTCCAAAGGGATGGCACTAACTTGTCACTGTAAGTGACGTAACTAATATGTCAGCTATGACGTATAACTACAACGGTGTCACTATTTTTACATAATTTCTAATGAAACTGTGTTGGGCTTTGTCTTTGTAGAAGTTGTGGGTAAAAATGTAATTGAAGAGTGAAAAGGTTGTAGGTGGGTTCAGTCTGTGACCCTGCTGGAGTGTTTGGGGACCACTGTAGAACAGTAGCAGACAGACAGCCCTGTGTGTGAGATGACCCTGGACAGAGAGAATCAGTGAGGGGTGCAGGGTTTCTGTAGAACCTGGCAGCAGATATTGTAGTGGTGGCTAGTTATTGTACTGCAACATGGACATCAATTAGTGTTTAGAGAAAATACCATAATATGTGGTTATTCTAACATGGTGATACATACAGTACAGTACAACCCTACTCTGTCCACTTCACATTTCATTGTAGCAATTTAGGGGGAACAGCCAGCGCAGGGGACTGAACCAACAAACACCTTCACCCCAATCCCCCCTTCCCCAAAACACGTGTAAATATAGGACTATAAATTGTGCCTTCCTGTATTATACTTATGCTAAAATATTTATTCTATTCTACTGAGCCATTTACTTTATGTTCATATTCTTATCTTTTACTATTTGTTATTGTTGTTGCATTGTCAAGAAGGAACCTGCAAGTAAGCATTTTGTTGGATGGTGTATACCATGTGTATCCCATACATACCACTAATAAAACTTGAAACTTGAAACAACCCACCAAGGTTACAGGGCAAAGCACTACCTCCTGCGCCATAAAGGTCCAGACCTTTTACCAGAGGCCATACACTACAGTAACGTACGGGCAGCCCACACCAACCCAGTGTGTGTTGTGGAGTAGAAAAGCAGACATCAGTGGGTGTGATGACCTGAGCGGTGGTGAGTTAGAGGTGTAGGGTTTCTACTCAGCCTGGCTGGCAGTACACTCTGTGCTTTGTCAACAGGACAAAATGGACGCCAGCAGAATGCCCGCCAATAATGGGTTTGAACCAGAGAGTGGATGCCGGAGGGGGAACCAGGCAATAGGTTATGAATTAACCTGCTGGTCACAGCAGGTGCCTGTATGGTCGCAATGTAATATGTAATGGTCATTAGAACATTTCAAAATGGTGGCAATTTAAACATTGTTGGTATATGTGTAAATGTGATAAATGTAAATATGACAAGTCGATTTGGATAAAAGTGTATGCTAAATGGCAAATATCATTATATATTATTATTTATATGATGTATATGATGATAAACCCAGCTAGCTAAAGAATGTTTAAAACTGCTAACAGTCCTTCTGATAAGTTAGATAAGTCTGTTTATGGTGAATTCCTGGAATTAGATAGGAGTGATGTGGGAGACCTTTCTCCTGTCCCTGTGAAATTCCTTACTCCACCACAGAACCAATCCAATGCCATTTCTCTATAAGTTTAACCAGAGGAGACTGAGGAAGGAAGAAACATTCTCTCGCTCTCACTCTCTCTCACACACACACACAAACACGCACACACACACACATAAACACACACACACACACACAAACAAACAAACACACACCGGGAGGGCCTCGTCAATGGCCAGAAGGGGAGGGGCCTTGAGATTCTGAGAGACCTTCTTCTGGCAGGGGCCACAGGGCATGGAGCAATCTAGGAACAAGCTCCACCGACACCTGGGATGGACTGGTGGCACGGGGCTCGTCGGCCCTCTCACTCCCAAGGCTCCTCACCGCTTCCTTCACCCCGCTGTGGACCTTGGGGTCAGATGTTAGCCGATGGGCAGAGTGGCAGAACTGATGGAGAGCTTCTTGGTTAATGTTGCTGATCTTAAAGTGGACGTTGACTTCCCAGATCTGGCGCAGGAAACAAGAAGTCCCATTTGTGTCTAAATCAAAATGTATGGTCTTGCATGGACTGGTTAATGGTAGGCATTACTTCATTGGTGAAAAGAGTTGACTGACTGACAGTCTACCTCTCCTTGTGGCTAAAGTCCTTTCTCATTGTTCTTACCTGTTTAGCGAGTCACTTCCCTCCACATCCTTCAAATAAAAACAGAAAGCCTTAACTTTATTTCCTGTCTTCTTTCCTATCACCCTTTAACTTCACCCAAATGACTTTGAGAGCTCATGACAGTGAATTTGTAAGCTACTCAATGCTCCTTGAGCGTGCGCCTCCCCTGAGAGAGCAGCCAGTCGCTCCTGTCGATGGCGGTGACATGGCACTGTCTCTGGAGACTCAGGAAATGGACCATGAGCCTCTTCTGCAAGACGGGATCAAGCGTGAGACCGTGAAGTAAAGAAATACAGCAGAAAAGCCCACACGTGCATGACACCATGCCACTAAAGACCAATTCTGTAGGGTTATAAGCTCTTCTCTCACACCATAAATTGCCCATGACTCAAAGTTAGCATCTGATGTTATGTTAACTGTTTTTACATACATCTTTTTTTTTTTTAGGAATCTTTGTTTTTTCGGGGTTTGGACCATATCTGTGGGATGAATCTTACTGTAAATGTTACAGTAAATTTTGCCCAAGCAGGTGTCCACAGTCTGGTAATATATAGTACTGGTAAGGAACTCCTTTGAAAAGAATGGGGGAAACATTTGATTAAATAGGCTACAAACAGGCATTTACAGTAAGCTAGGATTTGCACTAAAGAGAAAATCTTGTCGGAAAACTGTATTGGAGCTTAGATTAACCGCTGGACCTAGATCCCCTCCATGGCCCCTCCTGTATATAGCTTCCTCTCTTATTTCTTATTTCTCGTGTTTTCATTATTAAATATATTTTTTAGTTGTGTTAGTTATACTATTTTGATATTGATTACTGCACTGTTGGGTAGAGCAAGTTAAGCATTTCACTGTACTTGTGCAGTGTTTGAATGGACTCCATGCTCCTTTTATGGAGGTTGCAATTGATGAAATGCAATAAAACTAATACTAATCCCAAAGTAGCTGTTCGCTGAATTAATTGCTCTGAGCCAGTAGAAGATGTTTGAGGAATGTTAGGCGCAGCATGGAATGTTTACTATGGCTTCTAGAAGGAAGTGCTTTATGATGTCACAATGTGGAATTAGGAATTAGAATACTAATTTAATAGGAATAATAATTTACTAATAGAATAATTGAGAAAAATTTACTAATTTAATTGCTGTTGACAGTTGGTCAAGAAATGTACATTCCTTGCAGTTGTTCATTCTAAGGTTTTAACAACAATGGATCCTGATGTGGATGTTCTAATTCATGATGTTCCTAGTAATGAGTAATAGACTGGCCCTATAGGTTCAAATTAAATATGCATAATTTATTAACACTAAACATGATGACAAACTAACCATGGAGAACACTAAACATGATGACAGACTAACCAGGGAGAACACTAAACATGATGATAGACTAACCATAGAGAACACTAAACATGATGACAGACTAACCATGGAGAACACTAAACATGATGACAGACTAACCATGGAGAACACTAAACATGACGACAGACTAACCATGGAGAACACTAAACATGATGACAGACTAACAATGGAGAACACTAAACAAGATGACAGACTAACCAGGGAGAACACTAAACATGATGACATACTAACCATGGAGAACACTAAACATGATGACAGACTAACCATGGAGAACACTAAACATGATGACAGACTAACCATGGAGAACACTAAACATGATGACAGACTAACCAGGGAGAACACTAAACAAGATGACAGACTAACCATGGAGAACACTAAACATGATGACAGACTAACCATGGAGAACACTAAACATGATGACAGACTAACCATGGAGAACACTAAACATGATGACAGACTAACCAGGGAGAACACTAAACATGATGACAGACTAACCAGGGAGAACACTAAACATGATGACAGACTAACCAGGGAGAACACTACTAAACATGATGACAGACTAACCAGGGAGAACACACTAAACATGATGACAGACTAACCATGGAGAACACTAAACATGATGACAGACTAACCATGGAGAACACTAAACATGATGACAGACTAACCATGGAGAACACTAAACATGATGACAGACTAACCATGGAGAACACTAAACATGATGACAGACTAACCAGGGAGAACACTAAACATGATGACAGACTAACCATGGAGAACACTAAAACAACATGATGACAGACTAACCAGGGAGAACACTAAACAAGATGACAGACTAACCATGGAGAACACTAAACATGATGACAGACTAACCATGGAGAACACTAAACATGATGACAGACTAACCATGGAGAACACTAAACATGATGATGACAGACTAACCATGGAGAACACTAAACATGATGACAGACTAACCATGGAGAACACTAAACATGATGACAGACTAACCATGGAGAACACTAAACATGATGACAGACTAACCATGGAGAACACTAAACATGATGACAGACTAACCATGGAGAACACTAAACATGATGACAGACTAACATGGAGAACACTAAACATGATGACAGACTAACCATGGAGAACACTAAACATGATGACAGACTAACCATGGAGAACACTAAACATGATGACAGACTAACCATGGAGAACACTAAACATGATGACAGACTAACCATGGAGAACACTAAACATGATGACAGACTAACCATGGAGAACACTAAACATGATGACAGACTAACCATGGAGAACACTAAACATGATGACAGACTAACCATGGAGAACACTAAACATGATGACAGACTAACCATGGGAGAACACTAAACATGATGACAGACTAACCATGGAGAACACTAAACATGATGACAGACTAACCATGGAGAACACTAAACATGATGACAGACTAACCATGGAGAACACACCATGGAGAACACTAAACATGATGACAGACTAACCATGGAGAACACTAAACATGATGACAGACTAACCAGGAGAACACTAAACATGATGACAGACTAACCATGGAGAACACTAAACATGATGACAGACTAACCATGGAGAACACTAAACATGATGACAGAATAACCAGGGAGAACACTAAACATGATGACAGACTAACCATGGAGAACACTAAACATGATGACAGACTAACCATGGGAGAACACTAAACATGATGACAGACTAACCATGGAGAACACTAAACATGATGACAGACTAACCATGGAGAACACTAAACATGATGACAGACTAACCATGGAGAACACTAAACATGATGACAGACTAAACATGGAGAACACTAAACATGATGACAGACTAACCAGGGAGAACACTAAACATGATGACAGACTAACCATGGAGAACACTAAACATGATGACAGACTAACCATGGAGAACACTAAACATGATGACAGACTAACCAGGGAGAACACTAAACATGATGACAGACTAACCATGGAGAACACACTAACATGATGACAGACTAACCATGGAGAACACTAAACATGATGACAGACTAACCATGGAGAACACTAAACATGATGACAGACTAACCATGGAGAACACTAAACATGATGACAGACTAACCATGGGAGAACACTAAACATGATGACAGACTAACCAGGGAGAACACTAAACATGATGACAGACTAACCATGGAGAACACTAAACATGATGACAGACTAACCATGGAGAACACTAAACATGATGACAGACTAACCATGGAGAACACTAAACATGATGACAGACTAACCATGGAGAACACTAAACATGATGACAGACTAACCATGGGAACACTAAACATGATGAGAGACTAACCATGGAGAACACTAAACATGATGACAGACTAACCATGGAGAACACTAAACATGATGACAGACTAACCAGGGAGAACACTAAACATGATGACAGACTAACCATGGAGAACACTAAACATGATGACAGACTAACCAGGGAGAACACTAAACATGATGACAGACTAACATGGAGAAACTAACATGATGACAGACTAACCATGGAGAACACTAAACATGATGACAGACTAACCATGGAGAACACTAAACATGATGACAGACTAACCAGGGAGAACACTAAACATGATGACAGACTAACCATGGAGAACACTAAACATGATGACAGACTAACCATGGAGAACACTAAACATGATGACAGACTAACCATGGACACTAAACATGAACACTAAACATGATGACAGACTAACCAGGGAGAACACTAAACATGATGACAGACTAACCATGGAGAACACTAAACATGATGACAGACTAACCAGGGAGAACACTAAACATGATGACAGACTAACCAGGGAGAACACTAAACATGATGACAGACTAACCAGGGAGAACACTAAACATGATGACAGACTAACCATGGAGAACACTAAACATGATGACAGACTAACCATGGAGAACACTAAACATGATGACAGACTAACCATGGAGAACACTAAACATGATGACAGACTAACCATGGAGAACACTAAACATGATGACAGACTAACCATGGAGAACACTAAACATGATGACAGACTAACCATGGAGAACACTAAACATGATGACAGACTAACCATGGAGAACACTAAACATGATGACAGACTAACCATGGAGAACACTAAACATGATGACAGACTAACCATGGAGAACACTAAACATGATGACAGACTAACCATGGAGAACACTAAACATGATGACAGACTAACCATGGAGAACACTAAACATGATGACAGACTAACCATGGAGAACACTAAACATGATGACAGACTAACCAGGGAGAACACTAAACATGATGACAGACTAACCATGGAGAACACTAAACATGATGACAGACTAACCATGGAGAACACTAAACATGATGACAGACTAACCATGGAGAACACTAAACATGATGACAGACTAACCAGGGAGAACACTAAACATGATGACAGACTAACCATGGAGAACACTAAACATGATGACAGACTAACCATGGAGAACACTAAACATGATGACAGACTAACCATGGAGAACACTAAACATGATGACAGACTAACCATGGAGAACACTAAACATGATGACAGACTAACCAGGAGAACACTAAACATGATGACAGACTAACCAGGGAGAACACTAAACATGATGACAGACTAACCATGGAGAACACTAACATGATGACAGACTAACCAGGGAGAACACTAAACATGATGACAGACTAACCATGGAGAACACTAAACATGATGACAGACTAACCATGGAGAACACTAAACATGATGACAGACTAACCATGGAGAACACTAAACATGATGACAGACTAACCATGGAGAACACTAACATGATGACAGACTAACCATGGAGAACACTAAACATGATGACAGACTAACCAGGGAGAACACTAAACATGATGACAGACTAACCAGGGAGAACACTAAACAAGATGACAGACTAACCATGGAGAACACTAAACATGATGACAGACTAACCATGGAGAACACTAAACATGATGACAGACTAACCATGGAGAACACTAAACATGATGACAGACTAACCATGGAGAACACTAAACATGATGACAGACTAACCATGGAGAACACTAAACATGATGACAGACTAACCATGGAGAACACTAAACATGATGACAGACTAACCAGGGAGAACACTAAACATGATGACAGACTAACCATGGAGAACACTAAACATGATGACAGACTAACCATGGAGAACACTAAACATGATGACAGACTAACCAGGGAGAACACTAAACATGATGACAGACTAACCATGGAGAACACTAAACATGATGATACAGACTAACCATGGAGAACACTAAACATGATGACAGACTAACCATGGAGAACACTAAACATGATGACAGACTAACCATGGAGAACACTAAACATGATGACAGACTAACCATGGAGAACACTAAACATGATGACAGACTAACCAGGGAGAACACTAAACATGATGACAGACTAACCATGGAGAACACTAAACATGATGACAGACTAACCATGGAGAACACTAAACATGATGACAGACTAACCATGGAGAACACTAAACATGATGACAGACTAACCATGGAGAACACTAAACATGATGACAGACTAACCATGGAGAACACTAAACATGATGACAGACTAACCAGGGAGAACACTAAACATGATGACAGACTAACCATGGAGAACACTAAACATGATGACAGACTAACCATGGAGAACACTAAACATGATGACAGACTAACCATGGAGAACACTAAACATGATGACAGACTAACCAGGGAGAACACTAAACTAAACATGATGACAGACTAACCAGGGAGAACTAAAACATGATGACAGACTAACCATGGAGAACACTAAACATGATGACAGACTAACCATGGAGAACACTAAACATGATGACAGACTAACCATGGAGAACACTAAACATGATGACAGACTAACCATGGAGAACACTAAACATGATGACAGACTAACCAGGGAGAACACTAAACATGATGACAGACTAACCATGGAGAACACTAAACATGATGACAGACTAACCATGGAGAACACTAAACATGATGACAGACTAACCATGGAGAACACTAAACATGATGACAGACTAACCATGGAGAACACTAAACATGATGACAGACTAACCATGGAGAACACTAAACATGATGACAGACTAACCATGGAGAACACTAAACATGATGACAGACTAACCATGGAGAACACTAAACATGATGACAGACTAACCATGGAGAACACTAAACATGATGACAGACTAACCAGGGAGAACACTAAACATGATGACAGACTAACCAGGGAGAACACTAAACATGATGACAGACTAAACTGGAGAACACTACCACATGATGACAGACTAACTGGAGAACACAACATGATGACAGACTAACCATGGAGAACACTAAACATGATGACAGACTAACCATGGAGAACACTAAACATGATGACAGACTAACCATGGGAGAACACTAAACATGATGACAGACTAACCATGGAGAACACTAAACATGATGACAGACTAACCATGGAGAACACTAAACATGATGACAGACTAACCATGGAGAACACTAAACATGATGACAGACAGACTAACCATGGAGAACACATGGAGAACACTAAACATGATGACAGACTAACCATGGGAGAACACTAAACATGATGACAGACTAACCATGGAGAACACTAAACATGATGACAGACTAACCACCATGGAGAACACTAAACATGATGACAGACTAACCATGGAGAACACTAAACATGATGACAGACTAACCAGGGAGAACACTAAACAGATGATGACAGGACTAACCCATGGAGAACACTAAACATGATGACAGACTAACCATGGAGAACACTAAACATGATGACAGACTAACCATGGAGAACACTAAACATGATGACAGACTAACCAGGGAGAACACTAAACATGATGACAGACTAACCATGGAGAACACTAAACATGATGACAGACTAACCATGGAGAACACTAAACATGATGACAGACTAACCATGGAGAACACTAAACATGATGACAGACTAACCATGGAGAACACTAAACATGATGACAGACTAACCATGGAGAACACTAAACATGATGACAGACTAACCATGGAGAACACTAAACATGATGACAGACTAACCATGGAGAACACTAAACATGATGACAGACTAACCATGGAGAACACTAAACATGATGACAGACTAACCAGGGAGAACACTAAACATGATGACAGACTAACCATGGAGAACACTAAACATGATGACAGACTAACCATGGAGAACACTAAACATGATGACAGACTAACCATGGAGAACACTAAACATGATGACAGACTAACCATGGAGAACAGAACACTAAACATGATGACAGACTAACCATGGAGAACACTAAACATGATGACAGACTAACCATGGAGAACACTAAACATGATGACAGACTAACCATGGAGAACACTAAACATGATGACAGACTAACCATGGAGAACACTAAACATGATGACAGACTAACCATGGAGAACACTAAACATGATGACAGACTAACCATGGAGAACACTAAACATGATGACAGACTAACCATGGAGAACACTAAACATGATGACAGACTAACCATGGAGAACACTAAACATGATGACAGACTAACCATGGAGAACACTAAACATGATGACAGACTAACCATGGAGAACACTAAACATGATGACAGACTAACCATGGAGAACACTAAACATGATGACAGACTAACCATGGAGAACACTAAACATGATGACAGACTAACCATGGAGAACACTAAACATGATGACAGACTAACCATGGAGAACACTAAACATGATGACAGACTAACCATGGAGAACACTAAACATGATGACAGACTAACCAGGGAGAACACTAAACATGATGACAGACTAACCATGGAGAACACTAAACATGATGACAGACTAACCATGGAGAACACTAAACATGATGACAGACTAACCATGGAGAACACTAAACATGATGACAGACTAACCATGGAGAACACTAAACATGATGACAGACTAACCATGGAGAACACTAAACATGATGACAGACTAACCATGGAGAACACTAAACATGATGACAGACTAACCATGGAGAACACTAAACATGATGACAGACTAACCATGGAGAACACTAAACATGATGACAGACTAACCATGGAGAACACTAAACATGATGACAGACTAACCAGGGAGAACACTAAACATGATGACAGACTAACCATGGAGAACACTAAACATGATGACAGACTAACCATGGAGAACACTAAAAACATGATGACAGACTAACCATGGAGAACACTAAACATGATGACAGACTAACCATGGAGAACACTAAACATGATGACAGACTAACCATGGAGAACACTAAACATGATGACAGACTAACCATGGAGAACACTAAACATGATGACAGACTAACCATGGAGAACACTAAACAATGATGACAGACTAACCATGGAGAACACTAAACATGATGACAGACTAACCATGGAGAACACTAAACATGATGACAGACTAACCAGGGGAGAACACTAAACATGATGACAGACTAACCATGGAGAACACTAAACATGATGACAGACTAACCATGGAGAACACTAAACATGATGACAGACTAACCATGGAGAACACTAAACATGATGACAGACTAACCATGGAGAACACTAAACATGATGACAGACTAACCATGGAGAACACTAAACATGATGACAGACTAACCATGGAGAACACTAAACATGATGATGACAGACTAACCAGGGAGAACACTAAACATGATGACAGACTAACCATGGAGAACACTAAACATGATGACAGACTAACCACAGAACACTAAACATGATGACAGACTAACCATGGAGAACACTAAACATGATGACAGACTAACCATGGAGAACACTAAACATGATGACAGACTAACCATGGAGAACACTAAACATGATGACAGACTAACCAGGGAGAACACTAAACATGATGACAGACTAACCATGGAGAACACTAAACAAGATGACAGACTAACCATGGAGAACACTAAACATGATGACAGACTAACCATGGAGAACACTAAACATGATGACAGACTAACCAGGGAGAACACTAAACATGATGACAGACTAACCATGGAGAACACTAAACATGATGAGACAGACTAACCAGGGAGAACACTAAACATGATGACAGACTAACCATGGAGAACACTAAACATGATGACAGACTAACCAGGGAGAACACTAAACATGATGACAGACTAACCATGGGAGAACACTAAACATGATGACAGACTAACCATGGAGAACACTAAACATGATGACAGACTAACCATGGAGAACACTAAACATGATGACAGACTAACCATGGAGAACACTAAACATGATGACAGACTAACCATGGAGAACACTAAACATGATGACAGACTAACCATGGAGAACACTAAACATGATGACAGACTAACCATGGAGAACACTAAACATGATGACAGACTAACCATGGAGAACACTAAACATGATGAGAGATAACCATGGAGAACACTAAACATGATGACAGACTAACCATGGAGAACACTAAACATGATGACAGACTAACCATGGAGAACACTAAACATGATGACAGACTAACCATGGAGAACACTAAACATGATGATGACAGACTAACCATGGAGAACACTAAACATGATGACAGACTAACCATGGAGAACACTAAAAACATGATGACAGACTAACCATGGAGAACACTAAACATGATGACAGACTAACCATGGAGAACACTAAACATGATGACAGACTAACCAGGGAGAACACTAAACATGATGACAGACTAACCATGGAGAACACTAAACATGATGACAGACTAACCATGGAGGATGACAGAACATGGAGAACACTAAACATGATGACAGACTAACCATGGAGAACACATGATGACAGACTAACCATGGAGAACACTAAACATGATGACAGACTAACCATGGAGAACACTAAACATGATGACAGACTAACCATGGAGAACACTAAACATGATGACAGACTAACCATGGAGAACACTAAACATGATGACAGACTAACCATGGAGAACACTAAACATGATGACAGACTAACCATGGAGAACACTAAACATGATGACAGACTAACCATGGAGAACACTAAACATGATGACAGACTAACCATGGAGAACACTAAACATGATGACAGACTAACCATGGAGAACACTAAACATGATGACAGACTAACCATGGAGAACACTAAACATGATGACAGACTAACCATGGAGAACACTAAACATGATGACAGACTAACCATGGAGAACACTAAACATGATGACAGACTAACCATGGAGAACACTAAACATGATGACAGACTAACCATGGAGAACACTAAACATGATGACAGACTAACCATGGAGAACACTAAACATGATGACAGACTAACCAGGGAGAACACTAAACATGATGACAGACTAACCATGGAGAACACTAAACATGATGACAGACTAACCATGGGAGAACACTAAACATGATGACAGACTAACCATGGAGAACACTAAACATGATGACAGACTAACCATGGAGAACACTAAACATGATGACAGACTAACCATGGAGAACACTAAACATGATGACAGACTAACCATGGAGAACACTAAACATGATGACAGACTAACCATGGAGAACACTAAACATGATGACAGACTAACCATGGAGAACACTAAACATGATGACAGACTAACCATGGAGAACACTAAACATGATGACAGACTAACCATGGAGAACACTAAACATGATGACAGACTAACCAGGGAGAACACTAAACATGATGACAGACTAACCATGGAGAACACTAAACATGATGACAGACTAACCATGGAGAACACTAAACATGATGACAGACTAACCATGGGAGAACACTAAACATGATGACAGACTAACCATGGAGAACACTAAACATGATGACAGACTAACCATGGAGAAGAAAACTAAGACTAACCATGGAGAACACTAAACATGATGACAGACTAAACCATGGAGAACACTAAACATGATGACAGACTAACCATGGAGAACACTAAACATGATGACAGACTAACCATGGAGAACACTAAACATGATGACAGACTAACCATGGAGAACACTAAACATGATGACAGACTAACCATGGAGAACACTAAACATGATGACAGAGACTAACCATGGAGAACACTAACATGATGACAGACTAACCATGGAGAACACTAAACATGATGACAGACTAACCATGGAGAACACTAACCATGGGAAAAAACATGATGACAGACTAACCATGGAGAACACTAAACATGATGACAGACTAACCATGGAGAACACTAAACATGATGACAGACTAACATGGAGAACACTAAACATGATGACAGACTAACCATGGAGAACACTAAACATGATGACAGACTAACCATGGAGAACACTAAACATGATGACAGACTAACCATGGAGAACACTAAACATGATGACAGACTAACCATGGAGAACACTAAACATGATGACAGACTAACCATGGAGAACACTAAACATGATGACAGACTAACCAGGGAGAGAACACTAAACATGATGACAGACTAACCATGGAGAACACTAAACATGATGACAGACTAACCATGGAGAACACTAAACATGATGACAGACTAACCATGGAGAACACTAAACATGATGACAGACTAACCATGGAGAACACTAAACATGATGTGATGACAGACTAACCATGGAGAACACTAAACATGATGACAGACTAACCATGGAGAACACTAAACATGATGACAGACTAACCATGGAGAACACTAAACATGATGACAGACTAACCATGGAGAACACTAAACATGATGACAGACTAACCATGGAGAACACTAAACATGATGACAGACTAACCATGGAGAACACTAAACATGATGACAGACTAACCAGGGAGAACACTAAACATGATGACAGACTAACCATGGAGAACACTAAACATGATGACAGACTAACCATGGAGAACACTAAACATGATGACAGACTAACCATGGAGAACACTAAACATGATGACAGACTAACCATGGAGAACACTAAACATGATGACAGACTAACCATGGAGAACACTAAACATGATGACACTAAACATGGAGAACACTAAACATGATGACAGACTAACCATGGAGAACACTAAACATGATGACAGACTAACCATGGAGAACACTAAACATGATGACAGACTAACCATGGAGAACACTAAACATGATGACAGACTAACCATGGAGAACACTAAACATGATGACAGACTAACCATGGAGAACACTAAACATGATGATGACAGACTAACCATGGAGAACACTAAACATGATGACAGACTAACCATGGAGAACACTAACCAAACATGATGACAGACTAACCATGGGAGAACACTAAACATGATGACAGACTAACCATGGAGAACACTAAACATGATGACAGACTAACCATGGAGAACACTAAACATGATGACAGACTAACCATGGAGAACACTAAACATGATGACAGACTAACCATGGAGAACACTAAACATGATGACAGACTAACCATGGAGAACACTAAAAACATGATGACAGACTAACCATGGAGAACACTAAACATGATGACAGACTAACCATGGAGAACACTAAACATGATGACAGACTAACCATGGAGAACACTAAACATGATGATGACAGACTAACCATGGAGAAACACTAAACATGATGACAGACTAACCAGGGAGAACACTAAACATGATGACAGACTAACCATGGAGAACACTAAAACATGACAGACTAACCAGGGAGAACACTAAACATGATGACAGACTAACCATGGAGAACACTAAACATGATGACAGACTAACCATGGAGAAACACTAAACATGATGACAGACTAACCATGGAGAACACTAAACATGATGACAGACTAACCAGGGAGAACACTAAACATGATGACAGACTAACCATGGAGAACACTAAACATGATGACAGACTAACCATGGAGAACACTAAACATGATGACAGACTAACCATGGAGAACACTAAACATGATGACAGACTAACCATGGAGAACACTAAACATGATGACAGACTAACCATGGAGAACACTAAACATGATGACAGAACTAACCATGGAGAACACTAAACATGATGACAGACTAACCATGGAGAACACTAAACATGATGACAGACTAACCATGGAGAACACTAAACATGATGACAGACTAACATGGAGAACACTAAACATGATGACAGACTAACCATGGAGAACACTAAACATGATGACAGACTAACCATGGAGAACACTAAAACATGATGACAGACTAACCATGGAGAACACTAAACATGATGACAGACTAAACATGGAGAACACTAAACATGATGACAGACTAACCATGGAGAACACTAAACATGATGACAGACTAACCATGGGAGAACACTAAACATGATGACAGACTAACCATGGAGAACACTAAACATGATGACAGACTAACCATGGAGAACACTAAACATGATGACAGACTAACCATGGAGAACACTAAACATGATGACAGACTAACCATGGAGAACACTAAACATGATGACAGACTAACATGGAGAACCATGGAGAACACTAAACATGATGACAGACTAACCATGGAGAACACTAAACATGATGACAGACTAACCATGGAGAACACTAAACATGATGACAGACTAACCATGGAGAACACTAAACATGATGACAGACTAACCATGGAGAACACTAAACATGATGACAGACTAACCAGGGAGAACACTAAACATGATGACAGACTAACCATGGAGAACACTAAACATGATGACAGACTAACCATGGAGAACACTAAACATGATGACAGACTAACCATGGAGAACACTAAACATGATGACAGACTAACCATGGAGAACACTAAACATGATGACAGACTAACCATGGAGAACACTAAACATGATGACAGACTAACCATGGAGAACACTAAACATGATGACAGACTAACCATGGAGAACACTAAACATGATGACAGACTAACCATGGAGAACACTAAACATGATGACAGACTAACCATGGAGAACACTAAACATGATGACAGACTAACCATGGAGAACACTAAACATGATGACAGACTAACCATGGAGAACACTAAACATGATGACAGACTAACCATGGAGAACACTAAACATGATGACAGACTAACCATGGAGAACACTAAACATGATGACAGACTAACCAGGGAGAACACTAAACATGATGACAGACTAACCAGGGAGAACACTAAACATGATGACAGACTAACCATGGAGAACACTAAAAATGATGACAGACTAACCATGGAGAACACTAAACATGATGACAGACTAACCATGGAGAACACTAAACATGATGACAGACTAACCATGGAGAACACTAAACATGATGACAGACTAACCATGGAGAACACTAAACATGATGACAGACTAACCATGGGAGAACACTAAACATGATGACAGACTAACCATGGAGAAACACTAAACATGATGACAGACTAACCATGGAGAACACTAAACATGATGACAGACTAACCATGGAGAACACTAAACATGATGACAGACTAACCAGGGAGAACACTAAACATGATGACAGACTAACCATGGAGAACACTAAACATGATGACAGACTAACCATGGAGAACACTAAACATGATGACAGACTAACCATGGAGAACACTAAACATGATGACAGACTAACCATGGAGAACACTAAACATGATGACAGACTAACCATGGAGAACACTAAACATGATGACAGACTAACCATGGAGAACACTAAAAACATGATGACAGACTAACCATGGAGAACACTAACATGATGACAGACTAACCATGGAGAACACTAAACATGATGACAGACTAACCATGGAGAACACTAAACATGATGACAGACTAACCATGGAGAACACTAAACATGATGACAGACTAACCATGGAGAACACTAAAACTAAACATGATGACAGACTAACCATGGAGAACACTAAACATGATGACAGACTAACCATGGAGAACACTAAACATGATGACAGACTAACCATGGAGAACACTAAACATGATGACAGACTAACCATGGAGAACACTAAATGATGACAGACTAACCAGGGAGAACACTAAACATGATGACAGACTAACCATGGAGAACACTAAACATGATGACAGACTAACCATGGAGAACACTAAACATGATGACAGACTAACCATGGAGAACACTAAACATGATGACAGACTAACCAGGGAGAACACTAAACATGATGACAGACTAACCAGGGGAGAACACTAAACATGATGACAGACTAACCATGGAGAACACTAAACATGATGACAGACTAACCATGGAGAACACTAAACATGATGACAGACTAACCATGGAGAACACTAAACATGATGACAGACTAACCATGGAGAACACTAAACATGATGACAGACTAACCATGGAGAACACTAAACATGATGACAGACTAACCATGGAGAACACTAAACATGATGACAGACTAACCATGGAGAACACTAAACATGATGACAGACTAACCATGGAGAGAACACTAAACATGATGACAGACTAACCATGGAGAACACTAAACATGATGACAGACTAACCATGGAGAACACTAAACATGATGACAGACTAACCAGGGAGAACACTAAACATGATGACAGACTAACCATGGAGAACACTAAACATGATGACAGACTAACCATGGAGAACACTAAACATGATGACAGACTAACCAGGGAGAACACTAAACATGATGACAGACTAACCAGGGAGAACACTAACATGATGACAGACTAAACCAGGGAGAACACTAAACATGATGACAGACTAACCATGGAGAACACTAAACATGATGACAGACTAACCATGAGACACTAAACATGATGACAGACTAACCATGGAGAACACTAAACATGATGACAGACTAACCATGGAGAACACTAAACACATGATGACAGACTAACCATGGAGAACACTAAACATGATGACAGACTAACCATGGAGAACACTAAACATGATGACAGACTAACCATGGAGAACACTAAACATGATGACAGACTAACCATGGAGAACACTAAACATGATGACAGACTAACCATGGAGAACACTAAACATGATGACAGACTAACCATGGAGAACACAAAAACATGATGACAGACTAACCATGGAGAACACTAAACATGATGACAGACTAACCATGGAGAACACTAAACATGATGACAGACTAACCAGGAGAACACTAAACATGATGACAGACTAACCATGGAGAACACTAAACATGATGACAGACTAACCATGGAGAACACTAAACATGATGACAGACTAACCATGGAGAACACTAAACATGATGACAGACTAACCATGGAGAACACTAAACATGATGACAGACTAACCATGGAGAACACTAAACATGATGACAGACTAACCATGGAGAACACTAAACATGATGACAGACTAACCATGGAGAACACTAAACATGATGACAGACTAACCATGGAGAACACTAAACATGATGACAGACTAACCAGGGAGAACACTAAACATGATGACAGACTAACCATGGAGAACACTAAACATGATGACAGACTAACCATGGAGAACACTAAACATGATGACAGACTAACCATGGAGAACACTAAACATGATGACAGACTAACCATGGAGAACACTAAACATGATGACAGACTAACCATGGAGAACACTAAACATGATGACAGACTAACCATGGAGAACACTAAACATGATGACAGACTAACCATGGAGAACACTAAACATGATGACAGACTAACCATGGAGAACACTAAACATGATGACAGACTAACCATGGAGAACACTAAACATGATGACAGACTAACCATGGAGAACACTAAACATGATGACAGACTAACCATGGAGAACACTAAACATGATGACAGACTAACCATGGAGAACACTAAACATGATGATGACAGACTAACCATGGAGAACACTAAACATGATGACAGACTAACCATGGAGAACACTAAACATGATGACAGACTAACCATGGAGAACACTAAACATGATGACAGACAGACTAACCATGGAGAACACTAAACATGATGACAGACTAACCATGGAGAACACTAAACATGATGACAGACTAACCATGGAGAACACTAAACATGATGACAGACTAACCATGGAGAACACTAAACATGATGACAGACTAACCATGGAGAACACTAAACATGATGACAGACTAACCATGGAGAACACTAAACATGATGACAAAACTAACCATGGAGAACACTAAACATGATGACAGACTAACCATGGAGAACACTAAACATGATGACAGACTAACCATGGAGAACACTAAACATGATGACAGACTAACCATGGAGAACACTAAACATGATGACAGACTAACCATGGAGAACACTAAACATGATGACAGACTAACCATGGAGAACACTAAACATGATGACAGACTAACCATGGAGA
The DNA here is from genome assembly GCA_036851935.1 of Coregonus suidteri. Taxonomy (NCBI): domain Eukaryota; kingdom Metazoa; phylum Chordata; class Actinopteri; order Salmoniformes; family Salmonidae; genus Coregonus; species Coregonus suidteri. Next base: position 19,613 of record JAGTTL010000421.1, on the reverse strand, counting down.
ACACTAAACATGATGACAGACTAACCATGGAGAACACTAAACATGATGACAGACTAACCAGGGAGAACACTAAACATGATGACAGACTAACCATGGAGAACACTAAACATGATGACAGACTAACCATGGAGAACACTAAACATGATGACAGACTAACCATGGAGAACACTAAACATGATGACAGACTAACCATGGAGAACACTAAACATGATGACAGACTAACCATGGAGAACACTAAACATGATGACAGACTAACCATGGAGAACACTAAACATGATGACAGACTAACCCATGGAGAACACTAAACATGATGACAGACTAACCATGGAGAACACTAAACATGATGACAGACTAACCAGGGAGAACACTAAACATGATGACAGACTAACCATGGAGAACACTAAACATGATGACAGACTAACCATGGAGAACACTAAACATGATGACAGACTAACCATGGAGAACACTAAACATGATGACAGACTAACCATGGAGAACACTAAACATGATGACAGACTAACCATGGAGAACACTAAACATGATGACAGACTAACCATGGAGAACACTAAACATGATGACAGACTAACCATGGAGAACACTAAACATGATGACAGACTAACCAGGGAGAACACTAAACATGATGACAGACTAACCATGGAGAACACTAAACATGATGACAGACTAACCATGGAGAACACTAAACATGATGACAGACTAACATGGAGAACACTAAACATGATGACAGACTAACCATGGAGAACACTAAACATGATGACAGACTAACCATGGAGAACACTAAACATGATGACAGACTAACCAGGGAGAACACTAAACATGATGACAGACTAACCATGGAGAACACTAAACATGATGACAGACTAACCATGGAGAACACTAAACATGATGACAGACTAACCAGGGAGAACACTAAACATGATGACAGACTAACCATGGAGAACACTAAACATGATGACAGACTAACCATGGAGAACACTAAACATGATGACAGACTAACCATGGAGAACACTAAACATGATGACAGACTAACCATGGAGAACACTAAACATGATGACAGACTAACCATGGAGAACACTAAACATGATGACAGACTAACCATGGAGAACACTAAACATGATGACAGACTAACCATGGGAGAACACTAAACATGATGACAGACTAACCATGGAGAACACTAAACATGATGACAGACTAACCATGGAGAACACTAAACATGATGACAGACTAACCAGGGAGAACACTAAACATGATGACAGACTAACCATGGAGAACACTAAACATGATGACAGACTAACCATGGAGAACACTAAACATGATGACAGACTAACCATGGAGAACACTAAACATGATGACAGACTAACCATGGAGAACACTAAACATGATGACAGACTAACCATGGAGAACACTAAACATGATGACAGACTAAACATGGAGAACACTAAACATGATGACAGACTAACCAGGGAGAACACTAAACATGATGACAGACTAACCATGGAGAACACTAAACATGATGACAGACTAACCATGGAGAACACTAAACATGATGACAGACTAACCATGGAGAACACTAAACATGATGACAGACTAACCATGGAGAACACTAAACATGATGACAGACTAACCATGGAGAACACTAAACATGATGACAGACTAACCATGGAGAACACTAAACATGATGACAGACTAACCATGGAGAACACTAAACATGATGACAGACTAACCATGGAGAACACTAAACATGATGACAGACTAACCAGGGAGAACACTAAACATGATGACAGACTAACCATGGAGAACACTAAACATGATGACAGACTAACCATGGAGAACACTAAACATGATGACAGACTAACCATGGAGAACACTAAACATGATGACAGACTAACCATGGAGAACACTAAACATGATGACAGACTAACCATGGAGAACACTAAACATGATGACAGACTAACCATGGAGAACACTAAACATGATGACAGACTAACCAGGGAGAACACTAAACATGATGACAGACTAACCATGGAGAACACTAAACATGATGACAGACTAACCATGGAGAACACTAAACATGATGACAGACTAACCATGGAGAACACTAAACATGATGACAGACTAACCATGGAGAACACTAAACATGATGACAGACTAACCATGGAGAACACTAAACATGATGACAGACTAACCATGGAGAACACTAAACATGATGACAGACTAACCAGGGAGAACACTAAACATGATGACAGACTAACCATGGAGAACACTAAACATGATGACAGACTAACCATGGAGAACACTAAACATGATGACAGACTAACCATGGAGAACACTAAACATGATGACAGACTAACCATGGAGAACACTAAACATGATGACAGACTAACCATGGAGAACACTAAACATGATGACAGACTAACCATGGAGAACACTAAACATGATGACAGACTAACCATGGAGAACACTAAACATGATGACAGACTAACCATGGAGAACACTAAACATGATGACAGACTAACCATGGAGAACACTAAACATGATGACAGACTAACCATGGAGAACACTACTAAACATGATGACAGACTAACCATGGAGAACACTAAACATGATGACAGACTAACCATGGAGAACACTAAACATGATGACAGACTAACCATGGAGAACACTAAACATGATGACAGACTAACCATGGAGAACACTAAACATGATGACAGACTAACCATGGAGAACACTAAACATGATGACAGACTAACCAGGGAGAACACTAAACATGATGACAGACTAACCCAGGGAGAACACTAAACATGATGACAGACTAACCATGGAGAACACTAAACATGATGACAGACTAACCAGGGAGAACACTAAACATGATGACAGACTAACCATGGAGAACACTAAAACATGATGACAGACTAACCATGGAGAACACTAAACATGATGACAGACTAACCATGGAGAACACTAAACATGATGACAGACTAACCATGGAGAACACTAAACATGATGACAGACTAACCATGGAGAACACTAAACATGATGACAGACTAACCATGGAGAACACTAAACATGATGACAGACTAACCATGGAGAACACTAAACATGATGACAGACTAAACATGGAGAACACTAAACATGATGACAGACTAACCATGGAGAACACTAAACATGATGACAGACTAACCATGGAGAACACTAAACATGATGACAGACTAACCATGGAGAACACTAAACATGATGACAGACTAACCATGGAGAACACTAAACATGATGACAGACTAACCAGGGAGAACACTAAACATGATGACAGACTAACCATGGAGAACACTACTAAACATGATGACAGACTAACCATGGAGAGAACACTAAACATGATGACAGACTAACCATGGAGAACACTAAACATGATGACAGACTAACCATGGAGAACACTAAACATGATGACAGACTAAACCATGGAGAACACTAAACATGATGACAGACTAACCATGGAGAACACTAAACATGATGACAGACTAACCATGGAGAACACTAAACATGATGACAGACTAACCATGGAGAACACTAAACATGATGACAGACTAACCATGGAGAACACTAAACATGATGATGAGAGACTAACCATGGAGAACACTAAACATGATGACAGACTAACCATGGAGAACACTAAACATGATGACAGACTAACCATGGAGAACACTAAACATGATGACAGACTAACCATGGAGAACACTAAAACATGATGACAGACTAACCATGGAGAACACTAAACATGATGACAGACTAACCATGGAGAACACTAAACATGATGACAGACTAACCATGGAGAACACTAAACATGATGACAGACTAACCATGGAGAACATGGAGAACAAACATGATGACAGACTAACCATGGAGAACACTAAACATGATGACAGACTAACCATGGAGAACACTAAACATGATGACAGACTAACCATGGAGAACACTAAACATGATGACAGACTAACCATGGAGAACACTAAACATGATGACAGACTAACATGGAGAACACTAAACATGATGACAGACTAACCATGGAGAACACTAAACATGATGACAGACTAACCATGGAGAACACTAAACATGATGACAGACTAACCATGGAGAACACTAAACATGATGACAGACTAACCATGGAGAACACTAAACATGATGACAGACTAACCATGGAGAACACTAAACATGATGACAGACTAACCATGGAGAACACTAAACATGATGACAGACTAACCATGGAGAACACTAAACATGATGACAGACTAACCAGGGAGAACACTAAACATGATGACAGACTAACCATGGAGAACACTAAACATGATGACAGACTAACCATGGAGAACACTAAACATGATGACAGACTAACCATGGAGAACACTAAACATGATGACAGACTAACCATGGAGAACACTAAACATGATGACAGACTAACCATGGAGAACACTAAACATGATGACAGACTAACCATGGAGAAAACTAAACATGATGACAGACTAACCAGGGAGAACACTAAACATGATGACAGACTAACCATGGAGAACACTAAACATGATGACAGACTAACATGGAGAACACTAAACATGATGACAGACTAACCATGGAGAACACTAAACATGATGACAGACTAACCAGGGAGAACACTAAACATGATGACAGACTAACCATGGAGAACACTAAACATGATGACAGACTAACCAGGGAGAACACTAAACATGATGACAGACTAACCATGGAGAACACTAAACATGATGACAGACTAACCATGGAGAACACTAAACATGATGACAGACTAACCATGGAGAACACTAAACATGATGACAGACTAACCATGGAGAACACTAAACATGATGACAGACTAACCATGGAGAACACTAAACATGATGACAGACTAACCAGGGAGAACACTAAAAACATGATGACAGACTAACCATGGAGAAACTAAACATGATGACAGACTAACCATGGAGAACACTAAACATGATGACAGACTAACCATGGAGAACACTAAACATGATGACAGACTAACCATGGAGAACACTAAACATGATGACAGACTAACCATGGAGAACACTAAACATGATGACAGACTAACCATGGAGAACACTAAACATGATGACAGACTAACCATGGAGAACACTAAACATGATGACAGACTAACCATGGAGAACACTAAACATGATGACAGACTAACCATGGAGAACACTAAACATGATGACAGACTAACCATGGAGAACACTAAACATGATGACAGACTAACCAGGGAGAACACTAAACATGATGACAGACTAACCATGGAGAACACTAAACATGATGACAGACTAACCATGGAGAACACTAAACATGATGACAGACTAACCATGGAGAACACTAAACATGATGACAGACTAACCATGGAGAACACTAAACATGATGACAGACTAACCATGGAGAACACTAAAATGATGACTAAGACAGACTAACCAGGGAGAACACTAAACATGATGACAGACTAACCAGGGAGAACACTAAACATGATGACAGACTAACCATGGAGAACACTAAACATGATGACAGACTAACCATGGAGAACACTAAACATGATGACAGACTAACCATGGAGAACACTAAACATGATGACAGACTAACCATGGAGAACACTAAACAAGATGACAGACTAACCATGGAGAACACTAAACATGATGACAGACTAACCATGGAGAACACTAAACATGATGACAGACTAACCATGGAGAACACTAAACATGATGACAGACTAACCATGGAGAACACTAAACATGATGACAGACTAACCATGGAGAACACTAAACATGATGACAGACTAACCATGGAGAACACTAAACATGATGACAGACTAACCAGGGAGAACACTAAACAAGATGACAGACTAACCAGGGAGAACACTAAACATGATGACAGACTAACCATGGAGAACACTAAACATGATGACAGACTAACCATGGAGAACACTAAACATGATGACAGACTAACCATGGAGAACACTAAACATGATGACAGACTAACCATGGAGAACACTAAACATGATGACAGACTAACCATGGAGAACACTAAACATGATGACAGACTAACCAGGGAGAACACTAAACATGATGACAGACTAACCATGGAGAACACTAAACATGATGACAGACTAACCAGGGAGAGAACACTAACCATGATAACACATGATGACTAACCATGGAGAACACTAAACATGATGACAGACTAACCATGGAGAACACTAAACATGATGACAGACTAACCAGGGAGAACACTAAACATGATGACAGACTAACCATGGAGAACACTAAACATGATGACAGACTAACCATGGAGAAACACTAAACATGATGACAGACTAACCATGGAGAACACTAAACATGATGACAGACTAACCATGGAGAACACTAAACATGATGACAGACTAACCATGGAGAACACTAAACATGATGACAGACTAACCATGGGAGAACACTAAACATGATGACAGACTAACCATGGAGAACACTAAACATGATGACAGACTAACCATGGAGAACACTAAACATGATGACAGACTAACCATGGAGAACACTAAACATGATGATGACATGATGACTAACCATGGAGAACACTAAACATGATGACAGACTAACCATGGAGAACACTAAACATGATGACAGACTAACCATGGAGAACACTAAACATGATGACAGACTAACCATGGAGAACACTAAACATGATGACAGACTAACCAGGGAGAACACTAAACATGATGACAGACTAACCATGGAGAACACTAAACATGATGACAGACTAACCATGGAGAACACTAAACATGATGACAGACTAACCATGGAGAACACTAAACATGATGACAGACTAACCATGGAGAACACTAAAAAAAACATGATGACAGACTAACCATGGAGAACACTAAACATGATGACAGACTAACCATGGAGAACACTAAACATGATGACAGACTAACCATGGAGAACACTAACATGATGACAGACTAACCAGGGAGAACACTAAACATGATGACAGACTAACCATGGAGAACACTAAAAATGATGAGAGACTAACCATGGAGAACACTAAACATGATGACAGACTAACCATGGAGAACACTAAACATGATGACAGACTAACCATGGAGAACACTAAACATGATGACAGACTAACCATGGAGAACACTAAACATGATGACAGACTAACCATGGAGAACACTAAACATGATGACAGACTAACCATGGAGAACACTAAACATGATGACAGACTAACCAGGGAGAACACTAAACATGATGACAGACTAACCATGGAGAACACTAAACATGATGACAGACTAACCATGGAGAACACTAAACATGATGACAGACTAACCATGGAGAACACTAAACATGATGACAGACTAACCATGGAGAACACTAAACATGATGACAGACTAACCATGGAGAACATAAAATGATGACAGACTAACCATGGAGAACACTAAACATGATGACAGACTAACCATGGAGAACACTAAAACAAGATGACAGACTAACCATGGAGAACACTAAACATGATGACAGACTAACCATGGAGAACACTAAACATGATGACAGACTAACCATGGAGAACACTAAACATGATGACAGACTAACCATGGAGAACACTAAACATGATGACAGACTAACCATGGAGAACACTAAACATGATGACAGACTAACCATGGAGAACACTAAACATGATGACAGACTAACAGGGGAGAACACTAAACATGATGACAGACTAAACCATGGAGAACACTAAACATGATGACAGACTAACCAGGGAGAACACTAAACATGATGACAGACTAACCATGGAGAACACTAAACATGATGACAGACTAACCATGGAGAACACTAAACATGATGACAGACTAACCATGGAGAACACTAAACATGATGACAGACTAACCATGGAGAACACTAAACATGATGACAGACTAACCATGGAGAACACTAAACATGATGACAGACTAACCATGGAGAACACTAAACATGATGACAGACTAACCATGGAGAACACTAAACATGATGACAGACTAACCATGGAGAACACTAAACATGATGACAGACTAACCATGGAGAACACTAAACATGATGACAGACTAACCATGGAGAACACTAAACATGATGACAGACTAACCATGGAGAACACTAAACATGATGACAGACTAACCATGGAGAACACTAAACATGATGACAGACTAACCATGGAGAACACTAAACATGATGACAGACTAACCATGGAGAACACTAAACATGATGACAGACTAACCATGGAGAACACTAAACATGATGACAGACTAAACCATGGAGAACACTAAACATGATGACAGACTAACCATGGAGAACACTAAACATGATGACAGACTAACCATGGAGAACACTAAACATGATGACAGACTAACCATGGAGAACACTAAACATGATGACAGACTAACCATGGAGAACACTAAACATGATGACAGACTAACCATGGAGAACACTAAACATGATGACAGACTAACCATGGAGAACACTAAACATGATGACAGACTAACCATGGAGAACACTAAACATGATGACAGACTAACCATGGAGAACACTAAACATGATGACAGACTAACCAGGGAGAACACTAAACATGATGACAGACTAACCATGGAGAACACTAAACATGATGACAGACTAACCATGGAGAACACTAAACATGATGACAGACTAACCATGGAGAACACTAAACATGATGACAGACTAACCATGGAGAACACTAAACATGATGACAGACTAACCAGGGAGAACACTAAACACATGATGACAGACTAACCATGGAGAACACTAAACATGATGACAGACTAACCATGGAGAACACTAAACATGATGACAGACTAACCATGGAGAACACTAAACATGATGACAGACTAACCATGGAGAACACTAAACATGATGACAGACTAACCATGGAGAACACTAAACATGATGACAGACTAACCATGGAGAACACTAAACATGATGACAGACTAACCATGGAGAACACTAAACATGATGACAGACTAACCATGGAGAACACTAAACATGATGACAGACTAACCATGGAGAACACTAAACATGATGACAGACTAACCATGGAGAACACTAAACATGATGACAGACTAACCATGGAGAACACTAAACATGATGACAGACTAACCATGGAGAACACTAAACATGATGACAGACTAACCATGGAGAAAACACTAAACATGATGACAGACTAACCATGGAGAACACTAAACATGATGACAGAATAACCATGGACCATGGAGAACACTAAACATGATGACGACTAACCATGGAGAGAACACTAAACATGATGACAGACTAACCATGGAGAACACTAAACATGATGACAGACTAACCATGGAAACACTAAACATGATGTTTAGTGTTTCTCAATGGTTAAGTCTGTTCATCATTGTTTAGTGTTCTCCATGGTTAGTAGTCTGTCCATCATGTTTAGTGTTCTCCATGGTTAGTCTGTTCATCATGTTTTAGTGTTCTCCATGTTAGTCTGTCATCATGTTTAGTGTTTCTCCATGGTTATTCTGTCATCATGTTTAGTGTTCTCCATGGTTAGGTCTGTCATCATGTTTAGTGGTTCTCCATGGTTAGTCTGTCATCATGTTTAGTGTTCTCCATGGTTAGTCTGTCATCATGTTTAGTGTTCTCCATGGTTAGTCTCTGTCATCATGTTTAGTGTTCTCCATGGTTAGTCTGTCATCATGTTTAGTGTTCTCCATGGTTAGTTTTCTGTCATCATGTTAGTGTTCTCCATGTTAGTCTGTCATCAGTTTAGTGTTCTCCATGGGTTATTCTGTCATCATGTTTAGTGTTCTCCCTGGTTAGTCTGTCATCATGTTTGTTTAGTGTTCTCATCATGGTTTTTAGGTCTGTCATCATGTTTAGTGTTCTCCATGGTTAGTCTGTCATCATGTTTAGTGTTCTCCATGGTTAGTCTGTCATCATGTTTAGTGTTTAGTTCTCCCGGTTAGTCTGTCATCATGTTTTAGTGTTCTCCATGGTTAGTCTGTCATCTTGTTTAGTGTTCTCCCTGGTTAGTCTGTCATCATGTTTAGTGTTCTCCATGGTTAGTCTTTCATCATGTTTAGTGTTCTCCATGGTTAGTCTGTCATCATGTTTAGTGTTCTCCATGGTTAGTCTGTCATCATTTTTAGTGTTCTCCATGGTTAGTCTGTCATCATGTTTAGTGTTCTCCCTGGTTAGTCTGTCATCATGTTTAGTGTTCTCCATGGTTAGTCTGTCATCATGTTTAGTGTTCTCCATGGTTAGTCTGTCATCATGTTTAGTGTTCTCCATGGTTAGTCTGTCATCATGTTTAGTGTTCTCCATGGTTAGTCTGTCATCATGTTTTAGTGTTCTCCATGGTTAGTCTGTCATCATGTTTAGTTGTTCTCCTGGTTAGTCTGTCATCATGTTTAGGGTTCTCCATGGTTAGTCTCATCATTGTTAGTGTTCCTCCATGGTTAGTCATCATCATGTTTAGTGTTCTCCATGGTTAGTCTGTCATCATGTTTAGTGTTCTCCATGGTTAGTCTGTCATCATGTTTAGTGTTCTCCATGGTTAGTCTGTCATCATGTTTAGTGTTTCTCCATGGTTAGTCTGTCATCATGTTTAGTGTTTCTCCCTGGTTAGTCTGTCATCATGTTTTAGTGTTCTCCATGGTTAGTCTGTCATCATGTTTAGTGTTCTCCATGGTTAGTCTTTCATCATGTTTAGTGTTCTCCATGGTTTCTGTCATCATGTTTAGTGTTTCTCCATGGTTAGTCTGTCATCATGTTTAGTTGTTCTCCATGGTTAGTCTGTCATCATGTTTAGTGTTCTCCCATGGTTAGTCTGTCATCATGTTTAGTGTTCTCCATGGTTAGTCTGTCATCATGTTTAGTGTTCTCCATGGTTAGTCTGTCATCATGTTTAGTGTTCTCCATGGTTAGTCTGTCATCATGTTTAGTGTTTCTCCATGGTTAGTCTGTCATCATTGTTTAGTGTTCTCCATGGTTAGTCTGTCATCATGTTTAGTGTTCTCCTGGTCTCTGTCATCATGTTTAGTGTTCTCCCATGGTTAGTCTGTCATCATGTTTTAGTGTTCTCCATGGTTAGTCTTGTCATCATGTGTTAGTGTTTCTCCCTGGTTAGTCTGTCATCATGTTTAGTGTTCTCCATGGTTAGTTCTGTCATCATGTTTAGTGTTCTCCATGGTTAGTCTGTCATCATGTTTTAGTGTTTCTCCATGGTTAGTCTGTCATCATGTTTAGTGTTCTCCATGGTTAGTCTGTCATCATGTTTAGTGTTCTCCATGGTTAGTCTGTCATCATGTTTAGTGTTCTCCATGGTTAGTCTGTCATCATGTTTAGTGTTCTCCCTGGTTAGTCTGTCATCATGTTTGTGTTCTCCATGGTTAGTCTCTCATCATGTTTAGTGTTTCTCCATGGTTAGTTCTGTCATCATGTTTAGTGTTCTCCCTGGTTAGTCTGTCATCATGTTTAGTGTTCTCCATGGTTAGTCTGTCATCATGTTTAGTGTTCTCCATGGTTAGTCTGTCATCATGTTTAGTGTTCTCCATGGTTAGTCTGTCATCATGTTTTAGGTTGTTCTCCATGGTTAGTTAGTCTGTCATCATCATGTTTTTAGTGGTTTGTCTCCATGGTAGTGTTCTCCCATGGTTAGTCTGTCATCATGTTTAGTGTTCTCCATGGTTAGTCTGTCATCTTGTTTAGTGTTCTCCATGGTTAGTCTGTCATCATGTTTAGTGTTCTCCATGTTAGTCTGTCATCATGTTTAGTGTTCTCCCTGGTTAGTCTGTCATCATGTTTAGTGTTCTCCATGGTTAGTCTGTCATCATGTTTAGTGTTCTCCATGGTTAGTCCTGTCATGTTTTTAGTGTTCTCCATGGTTAGTCTGTCATCATGTTTAGTGTTCTCCCTGGTTAGTCTGTCATCATGTTTAGTGTTCTCCATGGTTAGTCTGTCATCATGTTTAGTGTTTCTCCATGGTTAGTCTGTCATCATGTTTTAGTGTTCTCCATGGTTAGTCTGTCATCATGTTTAGTGTTCTCCATGGTTAGTCTGTCATCATGTTTAGTGTTCTCCCTGGTTAGTCTGTCATCATGTTTAGTTGTTCTCCATGGTTAGTCTGTCATCATGTTTAGTGTTCTCCATGGTTAGTCTGTCATCATGTTTAGTGTTCTCCATGGTTAGTCTGTCATCATGTTTAGTGTTCTCCATGGTTAGTCTGTCATCATGTTTAGTGTGTTCTCCCTGGTTAGTCTGTCATCATGTTTAGTGTTCTCCATGGTTAGTCTGTCATCATGTTTAGTGTTCTCCCTGGTTAGTCTGTCATCATGTTTTAGTGTTCTCCATGGTTAGTCTGTCATCATGTTTTAGTGTTCTCCATGGTTAGTCTGTCATCATGTTTAGTGTTCTCCATGGTTAGTCTGTCATCATGTTTAGTGTCTCCCTGGTTAGTCTGTCATCATGTTTAGTGTTCTCCATGGTTAGTCTGTCATTTGTTTAGTGTTCTCCCTGGTTAGTCTGTCATCTTGTTTAGTGTTCTCCATGTGGTTAGTCCTGTCATCATGTTTAGTGTTCTCCATGGTTAGTCTTGTCATCATTTTTAGTGTTCTCCATGGTTGTTCTGTCATCATGTTTAGTGTTCTCCCTGGTTAGTCTGTCATCATGTTTTAGTGTTCTCCATGGTTAGTCTGTCATCATGTTTTAGTGTTCTCCCTGGTTAGTCTGTCATCATGTTTAGTGTTCTCCATGGTTAGTCCTCATCATGTTTAGTGTTCTCCATGGGTAGTCTGTCATCATTTTTAGTGTTCTCCATGGTTAGTCTGTCATCATGTTTAGTGTTTCTCCATGGTTTAGTCTGTCATCATAGTGTTCTCCCTGGTTAGTCTGTCATCTTGTTTAGTGTTCTGGTTAGTCTGTCATCATGTTTTAGTGTTCTCCATGGTTAGTCTGTCATCATGTTTAGTGTTCTCCATGGTTAGTCTGTCATCATGTTTAGTGTTCTCCATGGTTTAGTCTGTCATCATGTTTAGTGTTCTCCCCTGGTTAGTCTGTCATCATGTTTAGTGTTCTCCCTGTTAGTCCTGTCATCATGTTTAGTGTTCTCCATGGTTAGGGTGTCATCATGTTTGTGTTCTCCATGGTTGTCTGTCATCATGTTTAGTGTTCTCCATGGTTAGTCTGTCATCATGTTTAGTGTTCTCCATGGTTAGTCTGTCATCATGTTTAGTGTTCTCCATGGTTAGTCTGTCATCATGTTTAGTGTGTTCTCCATGGTTAGTCTGTCATCATGTTTAGTGTTCTCCATCGTTAGTCCTGTCATCATGTTTAGTGTTCTCCCTGGTTAGTCTGTCATCATGTTTAGTGTTCTCCATGGTTAGTCTGTCATCATGTTTAGTGTTCTCCATGGTTAGTCTGTCATCATGTTTAGTGTTCTCCATGGTTAGTCTGTCATCATGTTTAGTGTTCTCCATGGTTAGTCTGTCATCATGTTTTAGTGTTCTCCATGGTTAGTCCTGTCATCATGTTTAGTGTTCTCCATGGGTTAGTCTGTCATCATGTTTAGTGTTCTCCCATGGTTAGTCTGTCATCATGTTTAGTGTTCTCCATGGTTAGTCTGTCATCATGGTTTAGTGTTCTCCATGGTTAGTCTGTCATCCTGTGTTAGTGTTCTCCCTGGTTAGTCTGTCATCATGTTTAGTGTTCTCCATGGTTAGTCTGTCATCATGTTTAGTGTTCTCCATGGTTAGTCTGTCATCATGTTTAGTGTTCTCCATGGTTAGTCTGTCATCATGTTTTAGTGTTTCTCCCTGGTTAGTCTGTCATCATGTTTAGTGTTTCTCCCATGGTTAGTCTGTCATCATGTTTAGTGTTCTCCCTGGTTAGTCTGTCATCATGTTTAGTGTTCTCCATGGTTAGTCTGTCATCATGTTTAGTGTTCTCCATGGTTAGTCTGTCATCATGTTTAGTGTTCTCCATGGTTAGTCTGTCATCATGTTTAGTGTTCTCCCTGGTTAGTCTGTCATCTTGTTTAGTGTTCTCCATGGTTAGTCTGTCATCATGTTTAGTGTTCTCCATGGTTAGTCTGTCATCTTGTTTAGTGTTTCCATGGTTAGTCTGTCATCTTGTTTAGTGTTCTCAGGTTGTCTGTCATCAATGTCTGTTCATCATGTTTAGTGTTCTCCATGTTAGTGTCCTCTCATCATGTTAGTGTTCTCCATGGTTAGTCTGTCATCATGTTTAGTGTTCTCCATGGTTAGTCTGTCATCATGTTTAGTGTTCTCCTTGTTAGTCTGTCATCTTGTTTAGTGTTCTCCATGGTTAGTCTGTCATCATGTTTAGTGTTCTCCCTGGTTTAGTCTGTCATCATCATTTAGTGTTCTCCATGGTTAGTCTGTCATCATGTTTAGTGTTCTCCATGGTTAGTCTCTCATCATGTTTAGTGTTCTCCATGGTTAGTCTGTCATCATGTTTAGTGTTCTCCCTGGTTAGTCTGTCATCATGTTTAGTGTTCTCCATGGTTAGTCTGTCATCATGTTTAGTGTTCTCCCTGGTTAGTCTGTCATCATGTTTAGTGTCTCCCTGGTTAGTCTGTCATCATGTTTAGTGTTCTCCATGGTTAGTCTGTCATCATTTTTTAGTGTTCTCCATGGTTAGTCTGTCATCATGTTTAGTGTTCTCCCTGGTTAGTCTGTCATCATGTTTAGTGTTTCTCCATGTGTGTTAGTCTGTCATCATGTTTAGTGTTCTCCCTGGGTTAGTCTGTCATCATGTTTAGTGTTCTCCCTGGTTAGTCTGTCATCATGTTTAGTGTTCTCCATGGTTAGTCTGTCATCATGTTTAGTATTTCTCCATGGTTAGTCTGTCATCATGTTTAGTGTTCTCCATGGTTAGTCTGTCATCTTGTTTAGTGTTCTCCATGTTTAGTCTGTCATCTTGTTTAGTGGTTCTCCATGGTTAGTCTGTCATCATGTTTAGTGTTCTCCCTGGTTAGTCTGTCATCATGTTTAGTGTTCTCCATGGTTAGTCTGTCATCATGTTTAGTGTTCTCTCATGGTTAGTATGTCATCATGTTTAGTGTTCTCCCTGTGTTAGTCTGTCATCTTGTTTAGTGTTCTCCATTGTTAGTCTGTCATCATGTTTAGTGTTCTCAATGGTTAGTCTCTCATCATGTTTAGTGTTCTCCATGGTTAGTCTGTCATCATGTTTAGTGTTCTCCATTGGTAGTCTGTCATCATGTTTAGTGTTCTCTATGTTAGTCTATCATCATTGTTTAGTTGTTCTCCCTGGTTAGTCTGTCATCATGTTTAGTGTTCTCCATGGTTAGTCTGTCATCATGTTTAGTGTTCTCCGATAGGTTAGTCTTTCATCATGTTTAGTGTATTTTTATATACTGTCTATCTTATTTTTTAGTGATTTTATTGCTTTTAGTCTGTTTGCTCAGTTTCTGTGTGTGTTAAGTGACTTTGGGTGTCGTTGAAAAGCGCTTGATAATTACATGTATTAATAATATAATAAAATTATTTATGCATATTTAATTTGAAACCTATAGGGCCAGTCTAGTTACTTCATTACTAGGAACATCATGAAATTAAGAACATCCACATCAGGATCCATGTTGTTTAAAACCTAGAATGAACAACTGCAAGGAATGTACATTTCTTGACCAACTGTCAACAGCAATTTAAATAGTAAATTTTTTTCTCAAGTTATTCTATTAGTAAATTATTATTCCTATTAAATTAGTATTCTAACTTCCTAATGTCCACATTGTGAACATCATAAAGCAATTCCTTCTAGAAGCCATAGGTAAACATTCCATGCTGCGCCTAACATTCTCAAACATCTTCTACTGTCTCAGAGCAATTAATTCAGGCGAACAGCTACCTTGGGATTAGTACAGTAGTTTTATTGCATTTCATTCAATTGCAACCTCCATAAAATGGAGCATGGAGTCCATTCAAACACTGCACAAAGTACAGTGAAATGCCTTAACTTGCTCTACTATACACCCAACAGTGCCGTAAGATCAATATCAAAATAGTATGAAACTAACACAACTACAAAAAATATACTTTTAATGAAAATGAGAAACACGAGAAAATAAGAAATAGTGATAGAGGAAGCTATATTACAGGAGCTGGGCCATGGAGGGGGATCTAGGTCCCAGCGGTAAGATCTAAGCTCGCAATACAGTTTTCCTTCGCGACAAGATTTTCTCTTTAGTGCAATCCTAGCTTTACTGTAAATGCCTGCTTGTAGCCCTATTTAATCAAATGTTTTTCCCCCATTCTTTTCAAAGGAGTTCCTTACTCAGTACTATACATACCAGGACTGTGGACACCTGCTTGGGCAAAATTTACTGTACATTTACCAGTAAGATTCATCCCACAGATATGGTTCCAAACCCAGAGAAAAAAACAAAGATTCCAAAAAAAAAAAAAGATGTATGTAAAAACAGTTAACATAACATCAAGATGCTAACTTTGAGTCATGGGCAATTTATGGGTGAGAGAAGAGCTTATAACCCTACAGAATTGGTCTTTAGTGGCATGGTGTCATGCACGTGTGGGCTTTTCTGCGGTATTTCTTTACTTCACGGTCTCACGCTTGATCCCGTCTTGCAGAAGAGGCTCATGGTCCATTTCCTGAGTCTCCAGAGACAGTGCCATGTCACCGCCGTCCATCGACAGGAGCGACTGGCTGCTCTCTCAGGGGAAGGCGACAAACGCTCAAAGGAGCATTGAGTTAGCTTACAAATTCCTGTCATGAGCTCTCAAAGTCATTTGGGTGAAGTTAAAGGGTGATAGGAAAGAAGACAGGGAAAATAAAGTTAAGGCTGTTCTGTTTTTATTTGAAGGATGTGGAGGGAAGTGGGACTCGCTAAACAGGTAAGAAACAATGAGAAAGGACTTTTAGGCCATCAAGGAGAAAGGTAGACTTTTGTCAGTTTTTTTCAGTCAACTTCTTTTCACAATGAAGTAATGCCTACCATTAACACAGTCCCATGCAAGACACCATTACACTTTGATTTAGTTACCACAAATGGGACTAGATTCTTGTTTCCTGCGCCAGATCTGGGAAGTCAACGTCCACTTTAAGATCCAGCAGACATTAACCAATAAGCTCTCACATCAGTTCTGCACTCTGCCCATCGGCTAGAATATGACCCCAAGGTCCACAAAGCGGGGTGAAGATAGGGGAAGCAGGTGAGGAGCCTTGGGAGTGAGAGGGCCGACGAGCCCTCGTGCCAACCGATTTCCACATCCCATGTCGGTGGAGCTTGTTCCTAGGATTGACTCCATGCCCTGTGGCCCCTGCCAGAAGAAGGTCTCTCAGAAATCTCAATGGCCCCTCCCCCTTCTGGCCATTGACGAGGCCCTCCCGGTGTGTGTTTGTTTGTTTGGTGTGTGTGTGTGGCGTGTGTGTTTATGTAGCAGGTGCCCTTGTGTGCTTTGCAGTGCCTTGCTGTGTGTGGTGTGAGAGAGAGGTGAGAGCGAGAGAATGTCATTCTTCCTTCCTCAGTCTCCTGCATGGTTAAACTTATAGAGAAATGGCATTGGATTGGTTCTGTGTTGGCTGGAGTAAGGAATTTCACAGGGACAGGAGAAAGGTCCTCCCCACAGCACTCTATCTAATCCTAATTCCAGGAATTCACCATAAACAGACTTATCTAACGTATCAGAATGGGACTGTTAGCAGTTTTAACATTTCTTTAGCTAGCTGGGTTTATCATATAACAAACATCATATAAATATAATAATATATAATGATATTTGCCATTTAGCATACACTTTTATTTCCAAATCGACTTGTCATATTTACATTTATCACATTTACACCATATACCAACAATGTTTAAATTGCCCACCATTTTGAAATGTTCTAATGACCATTACATATTACAATTGCGCGACCAATACAGGGCACCTGCTGTGACCAGCAGGTTAATTCATAACCTAAATTGCCTGGTTCCCCCTCCGGCATCCACTCTCTGGTTCAAACCCATATTGGCGGGCATTCTGGCTGGCGTCCATTTGTCCTGTTGACAAAAAGCACATGAGTGTACTGCCAGCCAGGCTGAGTAGAAACCTACACCCTCTAACTCACCCACCGCTTTCAGGTCATCACAACACCCACTGAGAGTCTGCTTTTCTACTCCACAACAGCACACGGGTTGGTGTGGGCTGCCGTACGATGGACCTACTGAGTCGCTAAATGGCCTCTGGTAAAAGGTCTGGACCTTTATTTAGGCAGAGATGGTAGTGCTTTGCCCTGTAAACCTTGGTGGATTGTTTCAAGTTTCAAGTTTATTATGTGGTATGACTGTATGGGATACACATGGTATACACCATCCAACAAAATGCTTACTTGCAGGTTCCATTCTTGACAATGCCAACAAACAATAACAAATAGTAAAAGATAAGGAATATGAACATAAAGTAAATGGCTCAGTAGAATAGAATAAAATCATATTAGCCTAAGTATAA
Source organism: Coregonus suidteri (assembly GCA_036851935.1). Taxonomy (NCBI): domain Eukaryota; kingdom Metazoa; phylum Chordata; class Actinopteri; order Salmoniformes; family Salmonidae; genus Coregonus; species Coregonus suidteri. The sequence goes on along the minus strand of JAGTTL010000421.1, from coordinate 1,030 downwards.
TACAGGAAGGCACACATTTATAGTCCTATATTTACACGTGTTTTGCGGGAAGGGGGGGATTGGGGTGAAGGTGTTTGATTGGTTCAACAGTCCCCTGCGCTGGCTGTTCCCCCGTAAATTGCTACAATGAAATGTGAAGTGGGACGAGAGTAGGGTTTGTACTGTACTGTATTGTATCACCATGTTAGAATAACCACAATATATTATGGTATTTTCTCTAAACACTAATTGATGTCCATGTTGCAGTACAATAACTAGCCACCACTACAATATCTGCTGCCAGGTCTCTACAGAAAACCCTGCACACCCTCACTGATTCTCTGTCCAGGTCCTCACACACGGGCTTTTGTTTGCTACTGTTTAAAATGGTCCCCAAAACCCCTCCCGCAGGGGCAAGAAAAAAACCCCCACAACCTTTTTACTCTTCAATTACATTTTTTCCCAAACTTCTACAAAAACAAAGCCCAAAACAGTTTTTTTAGAAATTTTGTAAAAATAGTGACACCGTTTTAGTTTTTACGTCATGCTAAAATTTTTAGTTTTCTACTTACAGTGAAAGTTAGTGCCACCCTTTTGGGCAAAAGTTACTCCCATAAAAATATGGTGATACAAGGATCCACTGTATTTGAGAAGTGTTGTGGGAAAAAACAGACTGTAGTAAGAAGGGAAATTTTGCCTGATCTTCAGTGAGGGCCCGGGGTCCCTTTTGTTGTGCCACAATAAGGCTGGATAGGCATTTTTCCGTTGATTACAAAACACTGCCCGGGGATTAAGTTGGGTTTAAAACCTTTCCAGAAGTGGGGTTTACAGAGGGACAAAGTCCAAAAATTGGGTTTTTTGGGGTTTTTCCATGTGGGCTATATTTAAAAAAGGCCCCTTCATTTAAAATTTTTACTTACATTTTATTTATTTAGCAGACCCCCCTCTTAAAAACCCGAGCGCTTTCAGGGGCAATTTGGGTTTTAAAGGGCCTTTCTCAAGGGCACCTTAACCCTCATTTTAAGAAAACGCTCTTAGCCAGAGCGACTCA
>JAGTTL010000420.1:0-48494 GCA_036851935.1 Coregonus suidteri | reverse complement strand
AATGCTCTGCATCTGTCCTCGAGCTCCTAATGCTGCTTTTAACACCATCGATCACCACATTATTTTCGAGAGATTAGAAACCCTAATTGGTCTACACGGACAGGTTCTTGCCTGGTTTAGATCTTATCTGTTAGAAAGATATCAGTTTGTCTCTGTGGATGGTTTGTCCTCTGACAAATCAATTGTATGTTTCGGTGTTCCTCAAGGTTCCGTTTTAGGACCACTATTGTTTTCACTATATATTCTACCTCTTGGTGATGTCATTCGGAAACACAACTCAACTTTCACTGCTATGCGGACAACACACAGCTGTACATTTCGATTAAACATGGTGAAGCCCCAAAATTGCCTACCCTGGAAGCCTGTGTTTCAGACATAAGGAAGTGGATGGCGGCAAATGTTTTACTTTTAAACTCGGACAAAACAGAGATGCTAGTTCTAGGTCCCAAGAAACAAAGAGATCTGCTGTTGGATCTGACAATTAATCTTGATGGTTATACAGTCGTCTCAAATAAAACTGTGAAGGACCTCGGCGTTACTCTGGACCCTGATCTCTCTTTTGACGAACATATCAAGAATATTTCAAGGACAGCTTTTTTCCATCTTCGTAACATGGCAAAAATCAGAAACGTTTTGTCCAAAAATGATGCAGAAATGCTAATCCATGCTTTTGTCACTTCTAGATTAGACTACTGCAATGCTCTACTCTCCGGTTACCCAGATAAAGCACTAAATAAACTTCAGTCAGTGCTAAATACGGCTGCTAGAATCCTGACTAGAACCCCCAAATGTTATCATATTACCCCAGTGCTAGCCTCTCTACATTGGCTTCCTGTAAAGGCTAGGGCTGATTTCAAGGTTTTACTGCTAACCTACAAAGCATTACATGGGCTTGCTCCTACCTATCTCTCCGATTTGGTCCTGCCGTACATACCTACACGTACACTACGGTCACAAGACGCAGGCCTCCTTATTGTCCCTAGAATTTAAAAGCAAACAGCTGAAGGCAGGGCTTTCTCCTATAGAACTCAATTTTTATGGAATGGTCTGCCTATCCATGTGAGAGACGCAGACTCGGTCTCAACCTTTAAGTCTTTACTGAAGACTCATCTCTTCAGTAGGTCCTATGATTGAGTGTAGTCTAGCCCAGGGGTGCGAAGGTGAACAGCAAGGCACTGGAGCGACGAACTGCCCTTGCTGTCTCTGCCTGGCTGGCTCCCCTCTCTCCACTGGGATTCTCTGCCTCTGACCCTATTACGGGGGCTGAGTCACTGGCTTACTAGTGCTCTTCCATGCCGTCCCTATGAGGGGTGCGTCACTTGAGTGGGTTGAGTCACAGACGTGATCTTCCAGTCCGGTTTTGGGCCCCCTCAGGCTTCTGCGGTGGAGGAGATCTTCGTGGGCTATACTCAGCCTTGTCTCAGGGTAGTAAGTTGTTGGTATGTTGATATCCCTCTAGTGGTGTGGGGGCTGTGCTTTGGCAAAGTGGGTGGGGTTATATCCTACCTGGTTGGCCCTGTCCGGGGGTATCGTCGGACGGGGCCACAGTGTCCCCCGACCCACCCCTGTCTCAGTCTCCAGTATCTATGCTGCAATAGTCTATGTGCCGGGGGGCTAGGGTCAGTCTGTTATATCTGATGTCCTGTGTGAATTTAAGTATGCTCCCTAAAATTCTCTCTCTCTCCCTCTCTCCCTCCCCTCCAGGAGGACCTGAGCCCTAGGATCATGCCTCAGGACTACCTGGCCTGATGACTCCTGGCTGTCCCCAGTCCACCTGGTCGTGCTGCTGCTCCAGTTTCAGCTGTTCTGCCTGTGGCTAGGGAACCCTGACCTGTTCACCGGATGTGCTACCTTGTCCCGGACCTACTGTTTTCGACTCTCTCTCTCCCGTATCTGCTGTCTCAACCTCTGAATGCTCGGCTATGAAAAGCCAACTGACATTTACTCCTGAGGTACTGACCTATTGCACCCTCTACAACCACTGTGATTATTATTTGACCCTGCTGGTCATCTATGAACGTTTGAACATCTTGAAGAACAATCTGGCCTTAAATGGCCATGTACTCTTATAATCTCCATCCGGCACAGCCAGAAGGGGACTGGCCACCACTCAGAGCCTGGTTCCTCTCTAGGTTTCTTCCAAGGTTCCTGCCTTTCTAGGGAGTTTTTCCTAGCCACCATGCTTCTACATCTGCATTGCTTGCTGTTTGGGGTTTTAGGCTGGGTTTCTGTATAGCACTTTGTGACATTACATTTACATTTACATTTTAGTCATTTAGCAGACGCTCTTATCCAGAGCGACTTACAGTTAGTGAATACATATTATTATTATTTTTTTTATACTGGCCCCCCGTGGGAATCGAATCCACAACCCTGGCATTGCAAACGCCATGCTCTATCAACTGAGCTACATCCCTGCCGGCCATTCCCTCCCCTACCCTGGACGACGCTGGGCCAATTGTGCGCCGCCCATGAGTCTCCTGGTCGCGGCCGGCTGCGACAGAGCCTGGATTCGAACTGCTGATGTAAAAAGGGCTTTATAAATACATTTGATTGATTGATTGATTGATTGATAGATAGTTGACAGAATGGTAATAGTGGGATTAATTTTCTGTTGTGTGAATATGGAAAAACTGTTTGCTATGTTCTGTGACTGAGAGGGATGCACCTGCAAACGCGTCACCCACCTGTCCACTGCGATTGCCAGCAGCGCGTTGGTGGACACATACAGGGACACAGTGCGTAAATAGTTGATTGAGGCGCACAGCACAAGCCCGTGGTCCCATGACAGCTGCTTGACCACATAGTAATCCAACAGCAACGGACAGCACACTACAGCCACCAGAATATCCGACACGGCCAAGTTAGCAATGAGGAGATTGGTGAGGTTACGGAGTTTTTTGTAGCGTGCCAGAGAGGCAATGAACAGACAGTTGCCAATGCCACAAACTAATATGATACAGACCAGGACCATGGCTATGACAATGGTGGCCACAAAAAACGCACGGCCCTGCGTTGTGTCGGGTATCTCCTCCAGTGGAACTCCATAGTCCAGTTCGTAGCTGGCATTGAAAGAGTCAGGACAGTTCTCTGGCAGGTCTTGCATCATGGCGAAGCTGCTGTTATTGTGACATTCACCCATGTTGGATTAACATATTCAACCGAGGTTAACTGCAAGGCAAATCACAACAATGTTATTTTGGTTTAATTAAAACAAATATGAAATTCAATTGGTTTGTATTCTAGCCTGCCTACAAAAGGGGAAAATGCCAGTAAAATTACAACAATTCAATTATAAACACCAACTAAACCTTTAGGGTAATTTGTGTTTCCCTATATGCTAAAATGATAACTACATCCATAATTTACACATAATGAATCTTCTAACTTTGCTGTAAAAAGTAGGAAGGAAATTATGCCTTGGTTTGGATTTTAATACCATTTCCATTCACTGTCCCCCTTTGAATGTGTGTAGAAGGTTTAGCATTGAGATCTTACAATGACATAGTGGCACAACATTTTACGTGGCACAGTATTTAACATCAGTGATATAATAAATCAGCTGGGAGGGAGAACATGAGGATGTGCAACATAACATTTCCCAGATGTTGAGGAAACCAAATTTGGATGGACTGACATTTTAAAGACCACATAATCGTTTATTCCTGAATTTGCTTGAGTTTTAAATCATGAGGTAGGCCTATGCTGTGTTCCTTCAAAATGTTTTAGAGTGATCCCAAATGCAAGGTCTCTAAATTAGGCTATCAGTTGATTTCCATATTTATATAACCATAATCGATCTGAATACGGGAAAAATATTTGCAGACTAAATTAATTCATAAACGTTTTGTCATTTACATAAAATAGACTATTTGATCTGTTCAAATGATATGTTCAAACTTTGAGAGTCAACAAAACTGTGAAAGTGCTAAAATAGTTGAGACCAGATAAATATTCTATCACACTTACCAAAACTCCAGCCAGAAGTGACTTTTCTTTTCATATTAAAGCACCGCGTATTCTATAGAAAAATAACATTCAAGCAGCGCGGATGCGCTCTTTCCATTCCTGCAAGGTGAATGGGCTGAAAACGGAATCAGCGGTTGGGTGTTATCTCCCGTTGTTGTAATTAGATTGTAACCCTCCTTTCCCCCTCTCCCCTCTAGTGGCAATGACTCGCTATTCAGTCAGTGCGCGCGCCAATGTCAAACTTAATAAAACGTGTTATTATCTAGTGTCTTCTAAGTGGGAGTTTTTTTTTACCTGGATTGTTGGAAGTCTCCTATAATATTATGTTAGGGGTAAAGTAGGACACAACGTATCAATTTTTTAAAATCGATGCTGGGGATAAGATATCTAGTCTTACTTAAGAGGAGTACTGCTAAATGGCATATTATATATTATTATATTATTATATATATTATATATTATATTATATATAATATTATATTATATTATTATATTATATACATGATTGTATTGGATAATGTATGAAATTGGACATTTAGAGGGAAGTTAGGAACATTAAAAGGGGCATAAGCTGATATTTCTTATGTTGTTGATACAGTAAATGATAATGGTTTGTTTGATGTGGGATCACAAGGAGCAGATGTAGGGGTTCAATAATCATGGTGAGATTTAAAGAGGATATGATCTGAAGGGTGATCAATTCAACAGAATCATTGTAAACTCAGAGGAATTTTGAGTGGTTTTAATTTTGTGAAAATGCGCCGAGTGGCGCAGTGTCTAAGGCACTGCATCGCAGTGCTAGCTGTGCCACTAGAGATCCTGGTTCGAATCCAGGCTCTGTCGTAGCCGGCCACGACCGGGAGACCCATTGGGCGGCGCAACAATTGGCCTAGCGTCGTCCAGGGTAGGGGAGGGAATGGCCGGCAGGGATGTAGAGCATGGCGTTTTGCAACGCCAGGGTTGTGGGTTCAATTCCACGGGGGGACAGTATAAAAAAATAAAGATAAAGTAAGTCGCTCTGGATAAGAGCGGCTGCTAAATGACTAAAATGTAAATGTTATATAATCTTTTTTATGGAGTAGTTATGAGGAGTGAGATTGATACAAATGATTATTGATGAGATAGGACTGTGGATGTATGTATCATGTTTTGTGTGTAATTACTATCTTGGATTGTTGATTATATGTTAAAACAACACGTATACTTTCTATTCCAGGAGAAAGGGCATTTCTTTATCTCATTGGAATATTTGCCCAGAGCTAGGGTGGAACTAGTTAGTTAAAATTAAGTAGTCTTGTTTTTTAGGTTGTAATAGGGAGCTACCAAATTAAATAAAGCCCTGGCCATGTTTGTTTTTATTTGTTTTCCAAATGGGTTTTTCAAATAAACACACAACTCACCTAGGATGATGTTATAAAAGGTTGTTATTTTTATTTAAGGGGATTTTCAACAGGTCAAAGGTGATACGTCTTAAGGAGCACACACAATGACTTTTTATTTTTATTTTTGACTGAGTTTTGGGTATACATGATTTCTTATGAGAATAAATGTCATGAGGATTTTATGTACACTTGGGGTACATAACATTTATTAGATGTTTTTGAATGTTTGTAAATGATTAGTATACTATCAATTCGTTGAATGATTTCAATGACCTCTGAACTCTGTTCTGACTTGCTGGTGTGATCTGATCATCCACACTAGTAATCCGAGAAACAAGGGCTGAGAAATTTAATGATAGTTCATTTTACTGAGTTGAGGGTAATTTATTATAACTGATTGTGGTTTATAATTTGATTTAATATATATGATTTGGGCTAGATAATAACAAGGGAGAGAGAGAGCTATCCTGAATGAGGGATAACTGTTGATAGTTATGTATACTAATCTTGGATTACTTTACGGATAGAAGTAAATTGAGGTATTATCAAAGGTTGTCTTTTTAATTAATCATTTTTTTAGGGTTTTAATTAACAATGTTGGTGTTTTGTTTTTCGAAAGCATGAATCACGTTGTGACTCATGTGTTTCAAAAAAGGGGGTAGTATTTGATGGTATGAGGATTTATTGGTATATTTGCATATTGTATTAAGAATATGAGCAGTAGAAAGTCATGTGTTATGGGTTAGATTAAATGTTTTTAGGGGAAAATGTATTTTGTGGTATAAGGCAGAATTTAGAGGAGGCCTTTCTATGACATTAGTGACTGATAACAAGATGCAAGAATGTGCACTTCCTAATCTAAAGGCTTTATCAGGAAGGATAAGAAGAAAAAGGTTGAAGTAGCATGCTGTGTCTCAAACTAACAATGTTATCCAGACTTTCTTTTAGAAAAGGTGATGGCTTCTCTGACAGACCTACCGGGAGAATCTGGACATTTTTTGCAACTTGGAGACTATGTGGTGGTAAAGGATTAATGAAGTCATTGATGGACAACACCCAAGTGGGAAAGGTTAGTAATAGGTGTTGATGGCTACCTTGATGGAGGGGCAAGTAAGAAAAGAGAGATTCCTAGATCTATATGTAACATTGTAGGACTTTTCTAACACAAAGGAGGTAAATGGATAGAGGGAGAGATGAAACAGGTATCATGTCAACCAATGATACAGAAGGCTACGATGAAATTGACGATTAGAGATGAGGATACTGTTGATGACAATTATCAGGTGATAGAGGACGACGTTTTGAGGAATGACAATGATGAGATGTGGGTTATGGGCTGAGTACCTGAGTGGAGAACAGAGTTATATACCTCCAATAATTTCAGATTTTTCAGATTTTTCAGGAATCAACTGACTGTCATTCCATTCGGTTATATGTATTTAAAGGGTTTATATAATAGAAATTGGGAGGTATATTAGGAATTGGTATTAGGAATAATTGTTAAGCATAGTAATTTGTCATATGGTGAATGTTTATAGGGATTTTATTGGTTTTAGAAATGAAATTAATTAAACTGTTGTGTTTTTGTCTTCTAGTGAGGTAAATACAGATGGTATCTTAATGCATAATAATGGATAATTTGGCATAGAATGGTGTGAAACCTATAAATAAGTAAAAGTAAGAAGACTGAAGTTATTTCTATTTTTGATATATTCATTTGCATTATTGTAAACATCCATGTAATTTACAAAGTGTCACGGATCTTTGTATTTGTGGGGATGAGTCATGATGGTCACAATTTATTTCTATGTATGTTTTTTTATGATTGCATGTCTCACAAATAGGGGTTATTTTAAAAGGGGGGATAATGATCTATGTGGGATTTTTCCTTATATACAGTGGGGAGAACAAGTATTTGATACACTGCCGATTTTTGCCAGGTTTTACCTACTTACAAAAGCAATGTAGAGGTCTTTAATTTTTTTCATAGGTACACTTCAACTGTGAGAGACGAATCTAAAACAAAAAAACATAAAATCACATTGTATGATTTTAAAGTAATTAATTTGCATTTTATTGCATGACATAAGTATTTGATCACCTACCAACCAGTAAGAATTCCGGCTCTCACAGACCTGTTAGTTTTTCTATAAGAAGTCTTCCTGTTCTCCACTCATTACCTGTATTAACTGCACCTGTTTGAACTCGTTACTTGTATAAAAGACACCTGTCAAACACACTCAAACAGACTCCAACCTCTCCCAATGGCCAAGACCAGAGAGCTGTGTAAGGACATCAGGGATAAAATTGTAGACCTGCACAAGGCTGGGATGGGCTACAGGACAATAGGTAAGCAGCTTGGTGAGAAGGCAACAACTGTTGGCGCAATTATTAGAAAATGGAAGAAGTTCAAGATGCCGGTCAATCACCCTCGGTCTGGGGCTCCATGCAAGATCTCACCTCGTGGGGCATCAATGATCATGAGGAAGGCGAGGGATCAGCCCAGAACTACACGGCAGGACCTGGTCAATCACCTGAAGAGAGCTGGGGACCACAGTCTCAAAGAAAACCATTAGTAACACACTACGCCGTCATGGATTAAAATCCTGCAGCGCACGCAAGGTCCCCCTGCTCAAGCAGCGCATGTCCAGGCCCGTCTGAAGTTTGCTCATGACCATCTGGATGATCCAGAGGAGGAATAAGAGAAGGTCATGTGGTCTGATGAGACAAAAATATAGCTTTTTAGTCTAAATTCCACTCGCCGTGTTTGGAAGAAGAAGAAGGATGAGTACAACCCCATGAACACCATCCCAACCGTGAAGCATGGGAGGTGGAAACATCATTCTTTGGGGATGCTTTTCTGCAAAGGGGACAGGACAGAAACTGCACCGTATTGAGGGGAGGAGTGGATTGGGCCATGTATCGCGAGATCTTGGCCAACAACCTCCTTCCCTCAGTAAGATCATTGAAGATGGGTCGTGGCTGGGTCTTCCAGCATGGACAACGACCCGAAACACACAGCCAGGGCCAACTAAGGAGTGGCTCCGTAAAAAGCATATCAAGGTCCTGGAGTGGCCTAGCCAGTCTCCAGACCTGAACACAATAGAAAAATCTTTGAGGGGAGCTGAAAGTTCGTATTGCCCAGCGACAGCCTCGAAACCTGAAGGATCTGGAGAAGGTCTGTATGGAGGAGTGGGCCAAAATCCCTGCTGCAGTGTGTGCAAACCTGGTCAAGACCTACAGGAAACGTATGATCTCTGTAATTGCAAACAAAGGTTTCTGTACCAAATATTAAGTTCTGCTTTTCTGATGTATCAAATACTTATGTCATGCAATAAAATGCTAATTAATTACTTAAAAATCATACAATGTGATTTTCTGAATTTTTGTTTTAGATTCCTTCTCTCACAGTTGAATTTTCTATGATAAAAATTACAGAGCTCTACATGCTTTGTAAGTAGGAAAACCTGCAAAATCGGCAGTGTATCAAATACTTGTTCTCCCCACTGTATATAAAAATGGGGTTTTGACTACATAGATTATTATCATGAATATATAGTAGTTAATTATGTGTTTATCTTTTACTCAGACTGAGTCTATAGAGGTTTGAGAGGTTTGATATCGCATAATGACTGAGAATGTATACCTTTGTTGATTACATATATGGAGAATCGAGTTGGATTCAGGTATGAATGGTGGAAGCAATCAATTCTCAGTTATCTAGCATAGTTTAGGATCTAGTCAGAGATGTGTGTACTACTGATGGGAAGAATATTGTATTTTATATAACGTTATATGTGCATTGTTGGGGTTAAGTCATGTCACTTACCACAAAAAAATTAAATAAAAAAAAGAGTGGATTGATATGATGTTTTTATGGTATAATGAGGTCATGCCATAGTGTTGTGAGGACAGAGGAAGAGTTAAGAGATGAGTGGTTTGGGGCCATAAAGTCTACATTCCATTATGTCAAGGTAGATTAGTGATGTTTAGGATAGCATGAGTGATGTTTAGTATACTGACTGGGGGTAAAAAGTGATGAACTTCAAAGACAGGGAGTGCCCATGGAGACTTGCCAAATGTATGTGAAAGGAATGAGAACCAAAAGGCTATATAAGAATAGAGGGTCTTCTTTGTCTAGTTAGTTCAACTGACGAAGGGCAAAAGCTAATGTCCGTTTGTTAGATGACACCCACGAGCTCGTGATTCAATAAATACTTGGTATGAAATCTCCACAGAAATGTCTAAGGTAAATATCCTTGCATCCTTGATTCTTTGATACTGAGAGACTCTCCATCACAACAACCTGGAAATAGTATAAAAAGTAATCCTTCTACCCCCACCCCACCCCATTAAAAAATAAAAATAAAAAGTGGTTGTCCCACTCGCTATCCTAAGTTGAATGCCCACCAATTTGTAATCGCTCTGGATAAGAGCGTCTGCTAAAATGACGTAAAGTAAATGTAAATGTAAATGTTGCCTGTAGTTTTATAATTTATTTTTAAAATATTTTAAAATAGCTGTATTTGATTTTTAAAGTGCTACGTGGCCCTGCACCTGAATACATGTCTGAACATGCTTTTTAAGATACTGTATGTGCCCGGGTCCGGTCCCTCAGATCCTCTTTTAGTTGTTCCAAAGGTGAGAACCAAAACGTTTGGTGAGGCTGCCTTCAGCCACTATGGTCCTGGCATTTGGAACAGCCTGCCGGAGGATCTGAGGGGGGGGGGAGCAGAAACCTCAGTAACTGTAGGACAGTTTGAAGAGCTTAAGACATACCTTTTTTAAGCCATGCTTTCTGCTTAGTCATACTATCTGTTGTATATATCTTATTTTCTTTTCATTTATTTAAATGCATTAGTCTCTCATGTCCACTGTTATTGTTTTTACACTATTTTAATTTGTCTCATTTATAAAACTATTTTGTGTCGTTTCTAACCTTTTATTTTATTTGCAAGCACTTTGAAATGCATAATCTGTAAGAAATGTGCTCTGGAAAATAAAGTTTGATTTGGTTGTTGATCAGGAAAATGTCCCACAGTAGAGCCATTCAACCACAAACTTACATTAATATATGCCAGAGTTGGTCTACAAATGATTTCGTACATGTTTACTAGGTGTAATGCAGTAATACTGTGATTAATAAGTACTTAATAAGTACTTCTCAAACAGCTTAATAGTCTGGATAATTAATTAATAAAAATGTTATTTGAAGCATTATGAATTTCAAGTTATATGAAAAACACTAATGAAAAACAGTTTTTTTGGTTGGGGTTCAGATCCCCTTTATTTTTATTATTAAAAATTAGGCAGTTCAAAGGAAAGGTTGGAGATGGTGGAGAAATTTCAGTATGCAGAGTGTGGCCCAGAGTTGTGCTGTGTGTGTGTTTGTGCTTGAGTCACTCCTCTTTGGGAGGCCCTGATGGTGCATGTGAAGAACTTCCACACACCGTCGCTGAAGAATCGCAGAGACGCCATTTTTTCTTCCCCGCTTCTTTTATTCCGCTGGACACCTTTGCCACTGAGTTCAACGCCTCGCGTCACTCGCTGCTCACCATCGCAGAAGCTCTCAGTAGATAGTTGCATCACCTTGCTGAGGCAGATTTCCAGTGTTCAGAAGGTCTCCATTGTCTTCCGTCTTCCGTTGTGTACAATGCACACCTCTTCCACTGCTGCGGTTCAACACCTCAGGCACTCTATGCTCACCTCAGGAAGCCTCTCGTGGGATCCGAAAATAGGGCTAAACAGACAAGTGCAGCGCGTAAGGAAAGAGCAAAACAACACATCTCTGTCGTTTTCAAAAAACATACCACAGACATCCAAAGTCAAGATTATAGTAGCTAATTTATAATATTGTCCAGTTTGAGACAACCCCTGACACACCCAATTTACAAATATGCTTGACCTTTCATTACAAAACAGGCTTTCTTGTTCATTACCTTTGGAGTTTTACAATCGCTCATTATTGAGTCTCTGCGACAGCCTGAAATTTCCTCAGTCCTCCCTTCAGCCACCCTTTGGGTTTCACTCACCTTGCTAGGACATTTTCAGTGTCCAGAAGGTTTTCAGCAGCCGCTGTCTTTACTTTTGTCACTGGACACCTATTCCACAAACCGTTGGTCTTCACCAACGTTTTTTTCGTGCCTCAGGCACCTCACTGACAACACAACCTCAGGACTTTCCCCCTGCACACCTCAGGACCTCCATTGAACACTTCAGGCACTCCACTGCACATGTCAGGCACTCCACGACATACCTCGGACCTCCACTGAACACCTCAGACACTCTGATGCACACCTCAGGAAGGCTCTCAGATGGCCATCCGAAATAGGACTAAACAGAGACAATGCAGCGTACTGCAAGAAGCAAGAACAACACATCTGTCGTTTTTCAAAAAAACATACACAGACATTCCAAAGTCAAAGATTATTATAGTAGCTAATTTATAATATTGTCCAGATTGAGACAACCCTGATACCCCCAACTTACAAAGATGCTTGACCTTTTCATTTTACAAAACAGGCTTCTTGTTCATTACCTTTGGGAGTTTTTCAATCATATTATTGACGTCTCGGTGCACAGGACTGATTCTTCCCAGCCCTCCTTCAGCCACCTTTTGGGGGTTCACCACCTTGCTAAGGACATTTTCAGTGTCCAGAAGGTTTTCAGCAGAGCCGCCGCTCGTCTTCTTTTGTCACTGCACACTTCTGCCACTGTGTTTGAGGCCTCGGGACTCTACTGAACACCTCAGGCACTCTAATGCCACCCACCTCAGGACTGCTGCACACCTCAGGACGGCTCTCAGTGGATAGCTGCACCACCCTTGCTTTATGCCATTTCCCGGTTTTCAGAAGGTTTCCAGTAGCCTCTGTCTTTCTTTGTGTCACTGCACCACCTCTTCAAATGCGTTTGAGGGGCCTCGGACCTCTGCTGCAAACACGTCAGAAGGCTCTCGGTGGATCCGAAATAGAACTAAACAGACAATGCAGAGTAATGAAAGAGCAAGAACAACACATATATCGTTTTTCTAAAAAAACATACCAAAGACATCCAAAGGTCAAAGATTATAGTAGCTAATATTGTCCAGATTTGAGGAAAACCCTGATACACCCTAATTTACAAGATGCTTGAACCTTTCATTTACAAACAGGCTTCTTGTTCCATTTTACCTTTTGGGAGTTTTTGCAATCATATTTATTGAAGTCTGCGGTGCAGCTGATCTCCCAGCCCTCCTTCAGCCACCCTTTGGGTTCACAACCTTGCTTAAGCCGACATTTTCAGTGTCAGAAGGTTTTCAGCAGCCCGCTGTCTTCTTTTTGTCACTGGACACCTCTTCCACTGCGTTTGGTGCCCTCAGGCACCTCACTGAACACCTCAGGACTTCCCCTGCAACACCTCAGGACCTCCATTGAACACTTCAGGCACTCCAATGCACATGTCCCTCAGGCTACTCCACTGCATACCTCGGTGACACTCCACTGAACACCTCAGGCACTCTAATGCACACACCTCAGGACTGCTGCACACAGCTCAGTACGGCTCTCAGTGCGATAGCACTGCACAACCTTGCATAGCCATTTCCCGTTTTCAGAAGGTTTACAGTAGACTCTCTCTTCTTTGTGTCACTGCCCACCTCTCTTCCACTGCGTTTTGAGGCCTCAAGGACCTCTGCTGCACACCTCAGGAAGGCTCTCGTGGATCCGAAATAGGACTAAACAGACAATGCAGCGTAATGAAAGAGCAAGAACTACACATCTGTCGTTTTTCAAAAAACATAACTACAGACATCCAAAGTCAAAGATTTTATAGCTAGCTAATTTCTAATATATTGCTCCAGATATTGAGACAACCCTGATACCCCCCATACTTCAAAGATGCTTGACCTTTCATTTACAAAACAGGCTCTTGTTCATTACCTTTGGGAGTTTTTTCCCAATCATATTATTGAAGTCTCGGTGCAGCTTGATCTTCCCAGCCCTCCTTCAGCCACCCTTTGGGGTTCCAACACCTTGCTCAAAGGACAATTTCAGTGTCCAGAAGGTTTTCAGCAGCCGCCTGTTCTTCTTTTTTGGTCACTGCACACTTCTTCCACTGTGTTTGAGGGCCTTCGGACCTCTCTACTGAATCACCTCAGGCACTGACTGCCATGCAACAACTCAGGACTGCTGCTGCACACACCTCAGGACGGCTCTCAGTGGATAGCCGCCACACCTTGCTTAGGCTATTTCCGTTTTCAGAAGGTTTCCAGTAGCCCTCTGTCCTCTCTTGTGTCACTTTGAACACCCTCTTCCAATGCGTTTGAGGCCTCAGGACCTCTGCTGCACAACTTGTCAGGAAGGCTCTCGGTGGATCCGAAATAGCGACTAAACAGACAATGCAGTGTTCCTGAAAGAGCAAGAACCAACACATATATCGTTTTTTTTTCAAAAAATCTACCACAGACATCCAAAGTCAAAGATTATAGTAGCTAATACTGTCCAGATTGAGAAAACCTGATACACCCAATTTACAAAGATGCTTGACCTTTCATTTACAAACAGGCTTCTTGTTCATTACCTTTTGGGAGTTTTGCAATCATATTATTGAAGTCTCGGGCCTGCAGCTGATCTTCCAGCCCTCCTTCAGCCCCCCCTTTGGGTTCACAACCTTGCTAAGGACATTTTCAGATGTCCAGAAGGTTTTCAGCAGCCGCGCTGTCTTTCTTTTTGTCACTGGACACCTCTTCCACTGCCGTTGTGGGTGCCTCAGGCACCTCACTGAACACATCAGGGACTTCCCTCTGCCACATCCTCAGACCTCCATTGAACACTTCAGGCACTCCAATGCACATGTCAGGCACTCCACTGCATACCTCGGGACCTCCACTGAACACCTCAGGCACTCTAATGCACACCTCAGGACTGTGCCACACCTCAGGACGGCTCTCAGTGGATAGCTGCACACCTTGCTTAGGCCATTTTCCCGTTTTCAGATGGTTTCCTCCAGTAGACTCTGTCTTCTTTGTGTCACTGCACACCTCTTCCACTGCGTTTGAGAGCCTCAGGACCTCTGCTGCTCACACGCTCAGTAAGGGCTCTCGGTGGATCCGAAATAGGACTAAACCGACAATGCAGCGTAATGAACGAGCAAGCACTACACATCTCTCGTTTTTTCAAAAAACATGACCACAGACATCCAAGTCAAAAAAGAATTATAGTAGCCTAATTTATAATATTGTCCAGATTGAGGACAACCCTGAATACAACCCAACTTACAGATGCTGCTTTAACCTTTCATTTACAAAACAGGCTTTCTTGTTCATTACCTTTGGGAGTTTTGCAATCATTTAAGTGAAGTCTCGGTGGCAAGCTGATCTTCCCACCCTCCTTCAGCCACCCTTTTGGGTTTCACTCACCTTGCTAAGAAGGAACCTTTTTTCAGTGTCCAGAGGTTTTTTCAGCAGCCAAGGGCTGTCTCTTTTGTCACTGGGGAACACCTCTTTCCACTGCGTTTGGTGCCTCAGGCCACCTCACTGAAAACACCTCAGGACTTCCCCTGCACAAAGACACCACAGGACCCTCCATTGAAAACACTTCAGGTCACTCCATGGCACATGTCAGGCACTCCCACTGCAGTACCTCTGGACTCCACTGAACACCCTACAGGCACTCTGAATTCACACCTCAGGACTGCTGCACACCTCAGGTACGGCTCTCAGTGATAGCTGCACCATCTCTTGCTTAGGCCGATTTCCTCCCCGTTTTCCAGTTGGTTGTTCCAGTAGACTCCTGTCTTCTTTGTGTCCACTGCACAAACCTCTTCCACTGTGTTTGAACGCCTCAGGACCTCTGCTGCACACCTCAGGAAGGCTCTCTCGGTGGATCGAAATATGACGAAAACACACATTGCAGCGTAAATGACCGAGGCAAGAACTACACTCGTGTCGTTTTTGTTTCAAAAAACATACCACAGACATCCCAAGTCAAAGGGGGTAATAGTAGCTAATTATATATATTGTCCAGATTGAGACAACCCTGCTAACAACCAACTTACACAAGATCTTGACCCTTTCATTTACAAAACCGGCTTCTTGTTCATTACCTTTGGAGTTTTTGGCAATCAATATTATTGAGGTATCGGTGCAGCTGATCTCCCAGCCCTCCTTCAGCCACCGTTTTGGTTTTCACCACCCTGCTAAGGACATTTTTCATTGTCCGAAAGGTTTTCAGCAGCGTCTTTCTTCTTTTTGTCACTCTGGACAACCTGCTTCCACCTGCGTTTGGTGCCTTCAGGCACCTCACTGACACACCACAAGGACTTCCCCCTGCCACACCTCAGGACTCTCCATTGAACACTTCAGGCACTCCAAAGATCCATGTCCTGTCAGGCACTCCAAAACTGCATACCTCGGGACCTCCACACGAACACCTCAGGGAACTCTGAATGCACACCTCAGGGACTGCCGGGCACACCTCAGGACGGCTCTCATTGGATATAGCTGCCGTGCATCCAAACGCCTGTGCTTAGGCCATTTCCCCCCGTTTGTCAGATGATGTCCAGTAGAGACTCTTTCTCTGTCTTGTGTCACTGCACAACCTACTTTGCCACTGGCGTTTGAGGCCTCAGGACCTCTGCTGCACACCTCAGTAAGGCTCCTCTGGTGGATCCCGAAAATAGGACTAAACAGCAGACAATCAAAGCATAATGAAAGAGCACGAACAACACATCTGTCGTTTTTCAAAAAACATACCACAGACATCCAAGTTCCTAAGATTTATGTAGCTAATTTATAATAGTGTTCCAGAGTTGAGACAGAACCCTGATACACCCAACTTACAAAGATGCTAAAACCTTTCATTTACAAACCAGGCCTTCTTGTTTCATTACCTTTGGGGAGTTTTGCAATCATATTAATTGAATCCTCGGTCAGCTGATCTTCCCAGCCCTCCTTCAGCCACCCTTTGGGTTTACATCACCACCTTGCCTAAGGGACATTTTCAGTATCCAGAGATTTTCAGCAGCAGCTGTTCTTCTTTTTGTCACTGGACAACCTCATTCCACTGCGTTGGTGCCTCAGGCAACCTCCCTGAGAACACCTCAGCGACTTCCCCTGCACACCTCAGGACCTCCATTTAACACTTCAGGCACTCCACTCGCACATGTCAGGCACTTCCACTGCATACCTCGGTGACCTCAATGGAACACCTCCAGGCATCTTCTGATGCACACCTCAGGACTGCGGCACACCTCAGGACGGCATCCTCAGTGGATAGCTGCACCACCGCTGCTTAGGCCATTTCTTCCTTTCCCCGTTTCCAGATTGGTTTTTACCAGGAGACTCTGTCTTCTTTGTGTCAACTGCACACCCTCTTCCAACTGTGTTTGACGCCTCAGGACCTCTGCGGCACATCACCGCCTCAGGAAGGCTCTCGTTGGAATCCGAAATAGGACTAAAACGACAATGCAGCGTAATGAATAGCAAGACTACACATCTGTCGTTTTTTGGTCAAAAAACATACCACAGACATACCAAAGTCAAAGATTATAGTAAGCTAATTTTATAATTATTGTCCCAGATTGAGACAAACCTGATCAACACCAACTTACACAGATGCTTGACCCTTTCATTTACAGAAACAGGCTTCTTGTTCATCACCTTTGGGGGTTTTGCAATCATATTAATTGAAGTTCTCTGTGCAGCTGATCGTTTCCCAGCCCTCCCTTCATCCACCCTTTGGGTTTCAACGCACCATTGCTAGGACAATTTTCAGTGGCCAAGAGGTTTTCCATCAGCGGGCTGTCTTCTTTTGTGTCACTGGACCCCTCTTCAACTGCGTTTGGTGCCTTCAGGCACCTCACTGCACACCGGCAGGACTTCCCCTGCACACCTCAGGACCTCCATTGAACACTTCAGGCACTCCACTGGGCACCTGTCAGGCCATCTTCCACTGGCATACCTCGGGACCTGCTGCACACCTCATGACTGCTCTCATTGGATAGCTGACACCACACTTTCCCGTCGGGGATGGCCAGTTCCAGTGTTCAGAGAGGGCTCCAGTAGCCTCTGTCTTCGTTGTGTCAACTTACCAACCTCTTCGCCACTGCATTTGAAACCACCTCAGGCACTCCACTGCACACCTCAGACCTGTGCTGCACACGCTGTGAACTTTATCCTGCACACCCTCAGGACGCTCTGGGCTTGCTCACACTCAGGAACCTCGTGCACCTTCACGCTCAGGACCTCTCGCTCTCACACGAAACTCAGTCACGCTTCTGCACACCTCAGACCTCTTCTGCACACCTCAGGACCTCTGCTGCACACCTCAGGCACTCTGCCTACACACCGTCGGGACCTCTGCCACACATCTCAGGAAGGCTCCAGGTGACTCCGAAATAGGACTAAATAGACAATGCAGAGCAATGAAAGAGTAAGAACAAACAAGATATCTGTCCCTTTTCACCAAAACATATCCACAGACATCTAAAGTCAAAATGTATAGAAGCTAATTTGTAATTTGGTTCCAGTTTGAGACAACTCTGATACACCCAACTTGGAAAAGACACTGACCTTTCAATTTCCGAAACAGGCCTTCTGTTCCTTTACCTTTGGTTATTTCCGCAATCATCATCATAGAATTTTCGGGTTTAAGCTGATCGTTTACAACCCTCCCTCAGCACACAACTTTGGGCTTTCACCACCTTGCTGAGGAACCGTTCCATCTCCAGCAGGCCTCTTTCTCCAACACCCGAACAGGGCCTAGCGGCTCAGCCTGGACATACACCACACTGTTATTCTGGTCGGAGACGTCCCACTGAAGCCTCCTCGTTGGTGTTGTCAATGTCAGCAGCCCCGAGCGACCCTGTGGCCGGGCACGTGGTCTTTGGTCTTTTCTTTTTCTCTTCAAATTAGAGTTTCCTTTTGAGTAGGTATCTCGAATGATCAATAAAGTCGACAGAGCTGTAAATGGACAGAGACATACATACCTAGCTGTATAGCACTTTGTGACAAATCTGCTGATGTAAAAAGGGCTTTATAAATAAATGTGATTGATTTGATATCCTATACGTGTTTCATCACAAATAAACAAACCAAAGACATCCAACGTTGATAGTAAACTCCTATGTAATATTGACCAACTATTTAAACCACCATATATATACACAGACACGCACAAGAATGCTTTGACATTTTATTCAAGAAACAATATTGGCATTGTAGATGGCTCTTAATGTCTTACCTCAGTGGGCCATGCATGTCCTCATCCTTTAGGGTGCAAGAAGTTCAACTTCCAACGCTCCTCTTTCCGAAGCTGGATGGTCTCCAGTCGGGCGCAGTGTCCCGTGATATTTGTATCCTTAAATAAAAAAATTGAAATATCATCCTCAACTAACATCTGGCCAACTGAAGCAGGATAACTATCTCTGTCTCTGTTTCCTGTAATTTCCAGGCCCCTCTTTGCATCCCAAGTCTAGGTAACAACATAATATGTCATTAAAAGACGGTTGATGTAACTAGGTGAGACTGAACAACTGTCCGCAGTGAAAATTATGGGGGAAATTTAATGAATTTGAACTGATAGCTTATTGTTTTTCTCTGGGTAGCGAAAATGAGCTTGCCTTTATTTGAAGTGCTTACCAGTGGGGTGTACTGTTTGCCTCTACATAGTCCCTCACCAATTTCAGACTAACAGAGACCTTCGTCCATCCTCTTCCATATCTCTTCCTCACGCCTTCATGTGAATATGGAAATGTAATCAAGACTGTGTCCTGTCTACACTATCTAATCAAACTATTTGCTATCATCCTATATAGTTTGATACATTCAGGTTTATTATTTGGCCTTGTGGTGCTGATGTGATAAACTCAAGTTACCAAATTAAGTAATAAAGTTCCGTAACTTTCGTAGTTAAAAATAGTCTGACGAACAACTGCACTTTACTCCAGGAATACCTCTTTTCCCTGCCAGGAGCCCGGCCTTCATTGGTCTCCGAGGGAGGTCCAGTGGTAGCCTTCCCTGGGCCTTTCAGCATACAGAATTGCCTCTTGATCATTTCTCGTGCAATAGAGTCTTCAATTAGTGACTAAACCAGTTAGAAATGTGGCAATCAGAGAGTGATAATGAATTGGTTCATGGCCAAAACTTCTACTGGGATCCTCATGGAGAGTGGATGAGGCCTTATTGATTATTAGTTTTGTTGGCCAAAAACCTGCAGAAGAGAGCAAGGGTTACTGAGCACCAGTACCCAACACCAGATGTCTACAGCAAGTACATCTGTCTTTTATTAATTCATGCTGGAAAAAGTTGTCTAAATTGGGAGAATATACATTAATCCCTTTACATAGAAACAAGAATCCATGCAATCTAAACATGAAAAATGCATAGATGAAGATTATGAGACATTCTTAATTATGATTGAGGAAGCAAGACATCTTAGATTGTCGATAATAAATTGTGTTGTCTATCTAATGAGATTTCGAATATGACTGATCTAAGTAAACGTTATTTTTCTCAAAATGTCGAATGCGTGCAATATCCGTCATTCTCATTTTGGGAAGACCTACTTCCTTACTGAGAAAAAATAAAAAAAATTTATTGACTTGAATGAAAAAATGCGCGTTTGCTATTGATATACTGAGGTTTGGGTTTTGATTGGGAAAAAAACTTAACCTCTGGGTGATACCATAGAAATTTGGAAAATTTGAATTATGTTTTTTGGGCTTGTAAGCGTATAAAGTAAAAAATCTAGATTCGAAATTTTTATTTGGGGGAAAGCGTTTCCCCCCTGCGGACCAGATGGGGTTTTCTGAGCACATTTATTTTGTCCCGTTGTATCATTTTTCCCCGGGGAAATCCTATTTCTCCCTAATGAAAACAACCAAAAACATTTTTACGCGGATTTTCACGGGGAAAAAAAAAGTATTTTTTGATGGTTTTTTGGCATTTAAAGAAAAAAACCTAAAAAATGCCCAAAACAGTATTCAAATTTTTTGGTTTAAAACTCTCTTCCAAAATTGAAGACAATAGGCAATTTTAAAATTTTGGCTATATGAAAAAAATTTAAAAGGAAAAACAATCCAAAACAATTTTTCACTATGCCTTTTGATTCCAAAAAAAAAAAATAAAATCAAATTGTATTTTTCACATGGCCGGAAAACAAAAAGGTGTTGAATTTCAGGAAATTTTCTTTCAAGACCTTTAAACCCAAAAACGCGGGTTTTAAAAAAAATAAGTGTTCATTTAAAAAATTTTAATTTAAAAAAAATAATGAAAGAAGCACCGTAAAAAAACATTTGCGGGCTATATAGGGAATAAACCCGAACAAGCAATTTTTGTTTGGCAAAGGGTATTCGGGGGTAATTGAGGTTAGATTTAAATTAAAAAATGACTATCATAAAAAAAAACAAAAGAGTAGCAGCAGACTAAAAGAGGGGGGCAATGCAAAAAAGTTGGGGGTTTGAATTTTATTGCTTTCAGGATTCCTTTTGGCTAGGGGTTTAAAACTATTAAAACCTTTTTGGGGGCCCCAGATTTTGGGCCTTTTCCGGGGGAAACCCCTTTCCATGCGGGGAGCAGAGGGAGCAGAAATAGGGTAGGGTGGCTGAGTCTTTTACAAAATTTTTTAAAAGGGGGGTTTCCCCTGACACCGCTTCATTTAAAGGGCATGGGGTGGCCCGGGGGCTTGGCCCCCTTTTAGTCCCTGGGCCGTACGCACTACCCTCTGTAGTGCCTTGCGGGCGGAGGGGCCCAGCAGTTCGCATTCCCATTGGGGGTAGCAACCAGTCAGGAGCCCCTCCGGGTGGTGAGCTGTAGAACAAATCTTTTCAGTCTCCGAAAGGGGGAAAAGGTTTTTTTGGGGCCCTCTTCCCCGATGTTTTTGGTGGGGTTTGGACCATTTTCGTGTTTTTTGGTTGGGGTTGGGCATAAGGGAAATTTAAACTTCAAACCCGCTCCCACAGCCCCGTCGATGAGAATGGGGGCGTGCCGGGCCCCTTCTTTTTCCTGTACCACAATCATCTCCTTTGTCTTTTACCACTTTTTCTTGACCCTACGGGCCGGTCTCTGCCCCCCCCCAATGGCTGTTTCATCGTTGTTTGGTGATCAGCCCCACCCCTGTTTTGGGCGTTTGGGAAACTTTAAAGATGGTGTTGGGGTCTTTCCCGGCCCTGGGAGTCATGGGGAACGGGAGTACAGGGGGGACTGTGAAAGCACCCCTGAGGGGGCCCCCTGTTTTAGGGTCAGCATGGCAGGTGTGTTTTTTACCCCAAACCTTTCCACCGGGGGGGGTGGGCCCTCAGGAAATCAGGTCCCCGTTTTTAGAGAAGGTGTTTTAGGGGCCCCGGGCCCCTTTGCTTAGTGATTCTTTTTTAGGGGACTATGGTTTTTAAAAAGCTGGCCCGTAGTCAAGAATAGCTTCTCACGTTTGGTTGTTCCTTTTTTTCCAAAGGGGGGAAAAGGGGAGTTTTTGGAGTGCAATAGGGGATTGCAACATCGTGGGTCTCTTTTGGGGTGGGGATGCAAATTTTGAGGGAGGTCCTTTGGGTTTTTTGGGATAATGGTGTTTGTGTGGCCGACCCGCCATGAAATTCAGGCCCCTGATCGAAACCCCCCACCCCAAACGAGGGCAAATACATTCTCCACCTTTTGGGGCCCGCTTTGCCCCCCTAAACCTCTACGGAAGCCAGTTCCCCCTTCAGGGCCCCGTCAAAACTTTCGTGCCCTTTCACCCCAATGGTGGGAAAAACCCCCCCCCGACGCCAGGAAAAGCGGAAAATCACGACCCCCTTTCCGGGGACACTTTAAACCCCCTCTTTTTTTGGGAAATCCTTGATATTTATGTTTTTATGGGTTTTAAAGATGTCCTGCCATAGTGTTGTGAGGGGCAAGGAAAAGTTTTTAAAAGGGTAGTGGTTTGGGGCCCTGAAATCTACATTCCTTTTGTCAAGGTAGAAATTTGGGGATGTTTTTGGAAGAAAGAGTGATGTTTGTATTTCTGACTTGGGGGAAAAAGTGGAACATCAAAGAGGGGAGTGCCCCCTTGGGGACTTTTCCAAATGTATGTGAAAGGGGAAAGAGAACCAAAAGGGATTAAAGGGAGAGGGTCTTCTTTTTTTTAGTTATTCAACTGAAGAAGGGCCCAAAACCATGTCCCTTTGGGAAATGAAACCCCGAGCTCGTGATTCAAAAATAAATTGGGATGAAAACTCCAAAAGAATGCTAAAATTTTCCTTTCTCCTTGATTTTTTTGATAACCCGGAAAAATCAT
The DNA here is from genome assembly GCA_036851935.1 of Coregonus suidteri. NCBI lineage: Eukaryota > Metazoa > Chordata > Actinopteri > Salmoniformes > Salmonidae > Coregonus > Coregonus suidteri. Next base: position 25,900 of record JAGTTL010000420.1, on the reverse strand, counting down.
ATAACAATTTTGGGGTCTAAACGAACAGGGTCAGTTCACGCTCAACTAAAAGGTAAACAACTTTCCATTTTTTAATTCTGTCAAAAACTGCTTTTTCTGGGGTAAAACTGAGCTGTAAAGAATGTAAAAAAACAAATTTTTTTAAAAAAGGGGACGATGAGTGGGTTTTAAAAGATGTAAAAAGGGGTTAAGGAGAAATATTAAAATTAAACAATGAATGATGCTATGATTCAAAACATAGGTGTGGGTTAAAAGTAATTTAGCATTTAAAATTTGGGAAAGAGAGATCTGGTGTAGTAAAACATTAAAGGGGTAAATTAGGTTATGGACTCTGTTTTGTAGTATTCCCCCTCAGGGGGGGTTAAAAATTTGGTTTTGAGACTCTGGGGGTATATCATCATGGGGGGGTAAATTGGTTTAGAACTCCCGATGTGTGAAACCCCCCCTGGGGTAAATTAGGTTTTTTAAACTATTATTTGTATTCATCATAGAGAAAATAGATGAAAGCTCTGAAAGTGGGTGTCCTCTAGGGGTAAAATAGTGGGCCCCTTTATTTTTTGTATCATCATGGAGTAAAAAAAACGGGGCTCTGATGTGTTGGGATTTATCATAGGATAAAAAGATGAAAATCTGATGTGTTGCTTTTAAAACATAGGAGTTAAAAAATAGATGAACTCTATGTGTTTTTATCATTTATAGGAGTTAAAAAAGATTTGGGGCTCTGATGTGTTGTATCTCATAGGGTTTAAAAAGATTAAACTCTGATGTGTTGTAAACATTTATAGGAGTAAAATAGATTAGCTCTGATTGTGTTTGTATCATCATGGAATAAAAAAGAATTCATGAAATAGATAAGATGGTGTAGTATCATTATGAAAACCGATGAAACTGCTATATGGTAGACGAACTTATAGAAGAATGGCGAAAGGTTCGAGTCCTCCGGATATAAACGTCTTTTGGTAACGAAACTTATGCAGGCGTATGCGGGTTCGAGTCCTCAACATGAACGGAGATTATAAAATCAGAAAATCCGTGCTAATAGGTTCAGAGCCTTTGATTGGTGAAGATATCATCATAAGTTACCATAACATAGGTTTAGGCGCTTTGAGTGAAAGATTCATCATAAAGTGCATAAATATAGGTTTGAGGCCACTTTGATGTGAATAATCACCGATCCAAGTTTCATAAATAAGTTTAAGCCTTTGATGTGAAAGAAAATCATCATACAGTGTTTAGTCGGGAATAGGGTTCAAGCCTCAACCGTGTTATAGACACGCCTGTCACAATAAGTACTTGTGGATGAATTACGCAAAATGGACTAGGGAGATGTGAGCCAATTGTGTACAGGGGGGTTTAAACATAGTTGCAATCAGAGCACAAAATATGATCATTTAAACGCAACTACATTTAAAAAAAAAAACATTGATCAGTAAGTTGATTTGATGCAAGTATTGTTAATTACTAACACTGAAAGTTCTACTAACATTGCATTTGTGCTAAAGATATCGCTCAGAAGAGTATGTTATAAGTGGTGTAATTTGACGAAAGGTTTTTGATAGCATAAATGAGTGACTGGATATGGTGGGAATATGTTTTTTTTTTTTCCCCCCCCCCCCCCTAATAAATAAATGTGGATCGTGATAAATGGATGATTTCATAATAATGATGTGGTAAACTACAGCAAGTGTTTTCGTGGTTTACATTGCTAGCCTACTAATGAAAGGATAGTTGACCTAGATCTCATTCATTCATGTAAATGGCGGAATTGATGGTTTCATTGTGTGGCTATGATTTTAGTTGATAAACCTGAACCCAAACATGACGTTACTATGGCAATTTAGGATGGTTAAATGTTGTTTAAGTAATCGTTTTAAAACCCTATGATAGCGGGTATAAACTGCAGAACGTTTTTTGAAAGTGTGTTTTCTTTAGGACTGGTAGTAAAAATTGAAGATTTCCATTTTTTGTCTGCGGGTATTAACCATTGGGTGCTTGCTGAAACGTGAGAGCGCTGAAATGGACATTATGGGTAACGTTACGTTAGGTGTACAAGGATCGCGTATTTTGTAGGAGTCATAGGAGTTGGAATATTATCGGCATGAATGGACTAACTAGTTAGCGGTGAGAGCTGAGTGCGGTTTTCATTGGGTGACGTCACTTGCTCTATGAACTGGAAGTAGTTTGCTTTGCGAAGGTGGCCGCGGCTTTTCTGTGGAGCGACGGGTAACGGTGCTTCGAGTATGACTGTTGTCGATGTGGTAAGTATGATAGATATTGTAGAGGTTTAAAAAAGTAAGTAAGTTAATGGGTGATGAGACAGTTTGACTTGATGTTTGAATGGTGATTGTTTAATAGAAGTAATTATTTAATATTTAGGATGAATGAGTAATATGTTATTAGTAGCCATTGCTTTGTGAGAGACTATTTACTATGAAGAACATGTCCCTAGATAGTTGAATAAGGAACGATTTTTCTAATTGGATCATTTTTAATTATGACATTATATAGTTTGTTTAAACAGCCGTGAGTTTATGCAAATGGTTCATTACTTAAGATAAACGATACATCTGTTTAATGGTACGTTGAATGATGGGATATATTGTTGTTGTTGTTGGCATTGATGGATTAAGTAGACATCTTTTTATGGGTTTTTGGATTATGAAACATAGGTTTTATATTTAATAACATCAGTGCAACAGTTTGTTGCAATGATTAAATTAACTAAAAAGGGTTATAGGTTTATAGTGGAAGTTGTAATTACTTAATAAAACGTTGTTATTATCTAGTGTCTTCTAAGTGGGGTTTTTTTTTCCTGGATTGTTGGAGTCTCCTATAATATTATGTTAGGGGTGAAAGTAGGACACAACGTATCAATTTTTTTTATCGATGCTGGGGATAAGATATCCTAGTCTTACTTAAGAGGAGTACTGCTAAATGGGCATATTATTCATATTATTATATTTATTATATATATTATATATATTATATTATATATAATATTATATTGTATTATATTGATATACATGATTTGTATTGGATAATGTATGAAATTGGACATTTAGAGGGGAAGTTAAGGAACATTAAAAGGGGTAGCTGATATTTCTTATGTTGTTGATACAGTAAATGATAATGGTATTGTTTGATGTGTGATGTGGGATCCACAAGGAGGTCAGCATGTCGGGGGTTCATATAATCATGGTGAGATTTTAAAGAGGATATGAATGCTGAAGGGTGATCAATTCAACAGAATCATTGTAAACTCAGAGGATTTTGAGTGGGTTTTTAATTTTGTGAAAATGCACCGAGTGGCGCAGTGGTCTAAGGCACTTGCATCGCAGTGCTAGCTGTGCCACTAGAGATCCTGGTTCGAATCCAGGCTCTGTCGTAGCCGGGCCTACGACCGGGAGACCCATTGGGCGGCGCAGCAATTGGCCTAGGTGCGTCGTCCAGGGTAAGGGGAGGAAATGGCCGGCAGGGATGTAGAGCATGGCGTTTGCAACGGCCATGGGTTGTGGGTTTTCAATTCCCACTGTGGGACAGTATATAAAAAATAAAGATAATGTAAGTCGCTCTGGATAAGAGCGTCTTGCTAAAATGTAAATGTTATATAATCTTTTTATGAGCGTAGTTATGAAGGAGTGAGATTGATACAAAATGATTATTGATGAGATAGGACTGTGGATGTATGTATCATGTTTTGTGTGTGTAATTACTATCTTTGGATTGTTGATTATATGTTAACAGATAACGATGTATACTTTCTATTCCAGGGAGAAAGGGCATTTTTTTATCTCATTGGATATTGCCCCAGAGCTAGGGTGGAACTAGTTAGTAAAATTAAGTAGATGTCCACCTTGTTTTTTAGGTTTGTAATAGGGAGCTACCAAATTAAATAAAGCATGGCCATGTTTGGTTTTATTTGTTTTTATCCAAATGGGTTTTTTTCAAATAAATATCACAACTTCACTACTAGGATGATGTTATAGTAAAGGTTGTTATTTTATTTAAGGGATTTTCAACAGGTCAAAGGTATACGTCTTAAAGGAGGCACACACAAATGCACTTTTTATTTTTATTTTTGACTGCGTTTTGGTTATACATGCTTTTCTTATGAGAATAAATGTCATGAGGATTTTATGTACACTTGGGGTAATAACTAACATTTATTAGATGTTTTTGAATGTTGGAAAATGTTAGTATACTATCAATTCGTTTGAATGATTTCAATGACCTCCTGAACTCCTGTTCTGACTTGCTGGTGTGATCTGATCATCCACACTAGTAATCCGAGAAACAAGGGCTGAGAAATTTTAAGATAGTTCATTTTACTGAGTTTGATGGTAATTTATTTATAACTGATTGTGTGGTTTATAATTAGATTTAATATATATGATTTGGGGCTAGATAATACAAGGTGAGGAGAGAGAGCTATTCCTGAAATGAGGGATAACTGATGATAGTTATTGTATACATGAATCTTGGATTACTTTACGGTCTAGATAAGTAAATTGAGGTAGTTCATCAAAGGTTGTTGCGTTTTATTTCCTTTTGTATGGTGTTAATGATCGCGTGTTTGTTAGGTTGGTTGTCCGACAAGCATAGAGTGTCCGTTGTTGACTCTGGATGGTAGATATTCAAAAAAGGTGTGATGCATAAAATAGTGGGGATATGAGGAGTGTTTGTGAGTAATGCATATGTATAAAAGGTGAGACTCACAGTGAGTTGTAGAACAGTTCCATGGCTGAAATTGTCAGATTGAGAGACGTGTGTGCTCACGGTGGGTATGAAGATGTGGTTTGAGATTATTGTATATAGTGTACTAGGGAAGAGATGTGATTGTATGAGTAGGTAGGCCTTTCTAGTCGCAGCATAGTAGCATGTGCAGAAACAGATATTCATAAGAACTGTGCATGCTTTATCATCGGCTCAATGGAGTTAGTGCGCGGCTCTTGATCACAGGTGTATTGGGCTGTAGCAGACTAAGACAGCTTGATGTGTGGCAGTTGCACAGTATGTGTGGTTCAGACTAACGATTTTATCCAACTTGCTGTTAGAAGAGGTTGATGGAGGAGAGGGGTCGCTAGACGGAGTATACTCATATCGGCGGAATCTGACACAAAGGTGCAGCATAATTAGGTTTGGCACAGAGCTGTGTGGTAGAAGAATGGATAAATGAAGTGGAGGATGGTCTGATAGAGCCCAGCGGTTCGTGAAGGTTTAGCAAAGAAGTGTTGATGCTACCTTGATAGAGGGGCAAGTAGAGGTATAGAGGCAGTAGCCCGTGCAGTATAGGTAAACATTGTAGGACTTTTCCGTACACAAAGGAGGTATGGATAAGGGAATTGACAAAAGATCATGTCACGGGAATTGATACAGATCTGTACCATGGAGATTGGACGACGATGAAGATGCGGTAAGTAGGAGACTGTTGATGACAATATTCAGTGATAGAGGACGACGTGTTGAGAATGAAATGATTAAGATGTGGGGTTATGCTGAGTAACCTGAGTGGAGAGAAAGAGTTTATAGGACCGCCAATAATTTCCAGATTTTTTCAGATTTTTCAGGATCAACCTGACTGTCATCCATTCGGTTTATATGTATTTAAGGGGTGTATATAAGAGAAATTGGGATGTATATTAGGATTGGTTATTAGGAATATTGTTACAGCATAATCATTTGTCATATTGGTGAATGTTATATTGGATTTTTTGGTTTAGAAATGAAGATATAATATAACTAGTTGTGTTTTTTGTCATTCTAGTGAGGTTATACAGATGGTGTATCTTATGCATCCAGCACAGAGGGGGGGGGGGGGGAATTGTACACAAACTTAGAGCAGCCGTCCCTATTGATTGAGATTGCATCCCCTTTTGCCATCAGAATAGTCTCAGTTTTCGTCGGGGTCCCCACATGGACTCATAAAAAGCTGTCCCAAAAGCGTTTCCTCAGACATATCCTGGCCCTGTTTGATCTCCAACGCTTCCTCACACTGAGTGGTGTTAAGTGTAGTCTGGCATGTCCCTTTGGCGTGGTGAACCATTTCTTGATACGCACACAGGGACTATCTGTTGGAGCGTAAAACCCCCAGCTTGTCGTTTGCAGTTCTTGAACACATTCTGAAACCAGTGGCGGCTGGCACTACTTGCTACCATAACCACCCCGTTCAAGATGCACTTAAAATATTTTGGTGTCTTGCCCGATCGTCACCATCTGAACTACAACACATACACCATCCAATGTCTCAATGGTCATCAAAGGCTTAAAATAATTATTTCACCTTTCACACCTTTCCCCTTCATCTTCACTGACTGAAGTCCGTATTTAAAAATGTGACATCAATACGGGATCATAGCTTTCAACGGAAAGAGCAGTGTTCCTAATGTATTTTGTAGCCTAGTTTACTGAGGAGATGTCAGTGACATCTGTATTTAGGTTGATTTTTGCAAATCGTATAGTCCCTTTTGTGATGGTACATTTTGTTGAAAATTACCGGCTTTTTACTCTATCTGAATAATTTTTCTTCACTCTGGCTGTGAACAAGATTATACTATAGTGCTGAGACCATACTGTTTAAAGAATATCAAAGATTTGTGTAACATCGGTTTTCCCCAAATACCTCCGATGGAAAATGATATCCGTTCCAACCGTAGGTCATAGCAATTTTCTATTTTAGTTGATACAGGAAAATTGAAACACCATAAATTATGCCTGACGGCTTATTTTCTATAACGTTTTCAGATCTACATTGTATGTTTTTATGTATTTTATTTCTATTGATTATGTTGGTAGAAGTTTTCGTTATGTATGCTATTGTTAGTTCATGCTATTGTCTACATACTCTAATGTCTCCACTCATATATGCCTTGGCGGTTGATTAACTCAGTAGATAATCATGTATTTTACTCACAAATCAAAATCTTAATTATTTTATATTACTTTATGAATTCATCCCTTAAAGTCGCGCCATCATATATACATTGCCCAATATGGGAGCATATATCTTATCAAACTCGAATTGTAATGGAATAATACCTTTTGCCTTCAAAAATAATGTTAACCTGCGTGCTGGTATTTGACTTAGCATTGTTGTAATGACAGATGGGGTGGTGGAAAATGACATTTATATATAATAAGAAACGCTGATGAAAATCTCCTATAAATAGCATTTTTATCGTGTCACGTTGTGTAAATTGGATGTTAATTATATTTCAAAATATAGAACAGACTCATCTCTTTTAAACCGTTATCCGCTCGTGTCCAATTGCATCCCAACGGTGTTCTAATGTGGGCTAGAAGGTCAGTAGGCTCAATGCAGGCCAGACATAGTTCTTTTCCACACCGATTCTCACAAATCCATGTTCTGGTAGTGGACCATGTGCGTTTTGGTGCGTTGGGGGCATTGTCCTGCTGATACATTAAAGGGCCTTCGCCCAAAAACTGTTTTGACACAAAGTTGGAAAGCCACCCAGAATCATCTAGAATGTCCGATATATATTTGTCCTTCGTGCTGTACGCATTAAGGATGTCCTTCTCAACTGTGGAATCTAGGGGCCTATCCCGATCATGAAAAAACAGAGCCCAGACCATTATTCCCTCCAAACCTTACAGTTGGCACTCTGCATTTTTGGGCTGAAGGTAGTACGTTCTCTCCTGGCAATCCCTCCAAACCCAGATTCGTGCCTGTCGTGTCAGACTGCGCATATGCGGGTGGAAGCATATTCATCACTCAGAGATGAGTTTCCACCTGCTCCACATTCTCCACTGGGTGGCTAGCTTTACACCACCTATATTTCAGCCAACTGCTTGTGTCATTGTGAATCTTTAGGCTCGCTCGGCCAAGGAAACCCGATTTTCAAGAAGCTCCCGACTCAACAGTTTATTTTGCTGACATTGCTGTAGCTCCATCGTACGGTCAGTTTTGTGTGAACTCGTGTTGTGAGTTGTTACAAACGTATGCCAGCGATTCTGATACCTGGTCGCTACGCGCGTTCAGCACTCGTCCTGTTTCCCGTTGCTCGTGAGCTTGTGGTGGCTCTACCTACTTTGCGGATGAAGGGAGATGTCTCGTTGTTGCTCCTAGACATTTCCACTTCACCATAACAACTCTTACAGTTGACTGTGCAGCTCTTAGCAGGAGCAGAGAATTTTTAACAACGGAGTTGTTGTGAAGGTGGCATCCTATGATTGGTGCACGTTGAAAGTCACTGTGAGCTGCGTTCAGTAGGTGATCCATTCTACTGCCAATATTTATCTATAGAGATTGCAATGGCTGTGCTGCTCGATTTTATACACCTTTTCAGCAAACGGGTATTGTTGCTGAAAGAGCCGAATCCAATATTTTACATTCCACTAATTTTAAATGGATGTCCACATACTTTTTGTAATATATCAAATCAAATCAAATCAAATTTTATTGGTCACAGAATGCGACCGAATACAAACATGTGCATAACAATACAGTGAAATTGCTCTACTTACAGCCCTTAACCCAACATTGCTTTATTTTAAACACAAAGTACGAATAACACAACCAACACAAAAGTGTTGAGAAAAAAAAAAAGATCAGAAGGTAAAAAATAGAGTGACAGTAGGGAGCTCTATATAAATATAGAATAAAGTGACAGTAGGGAGGCTATATATACCGACAGGGGGGCTACCACGTTGCATAGTCAATTGTGCGGGGGCACCGGTCTTAGTTGATGGTAATATGTACATGTGGGTAGAGTCGTAAAGTGACTATGCCATAATACTTACCACGGAGTAGCATCAAGCGTAAAAAGGATGGGGTGTGGGTGGTCAGTGCCATAGTCCGGGTAGCCAATGATTAGCGTGTTCAGGAGTCTTATGGCTTGGGGGCTAGAAGCTGTTGAGCGTCTTTGTGGACCTCAGACTTGGCCACTTCCGTACCCCGCTTGCCGTGCGGTTAGCAGAGCAACATTCCTATGACTAGGGTGACCTGGAGTCTTTGACAATTTTGAGGGCCTTCCCTCTGTATAAGTGTATGTCCTTGTCCTCATCTTCGGTTGATTTAGGGGGTACGTTAATAAGAACATTTTAAATATCTTAAAGTCATTATGTAACCATAGTAAGTCCATAAATAGACACAAAATCAACCTCATCATCCTAACAATAATTTACATTACCTTTACATTTTAGTCATTTAGCAGACGCTCTTATCCAGAGCTGACTTACAGTTTATCTGCATACATTATTTTATCGAACCCACAACCCTGGCGTTGCAAACACGCCATGCTCTACCACTGGAGCTACATCCCCTGCCGGGTCAATCCCTCCCCTACACCTGGACGACGCTGGGCCAATTGTTGCGCGCCGCCCCATGGGTCTCCTCGGGTCGGCGGCCTGCTTCACGACAGAGCCTGATAACATATACTGGTCCTTATTTAGACAAATAAGTGTTCAATTTCAACTTAACTTAACCATATCGTATATGTAATTTGTGTGTCTTTTCAAGGTTCTTAGGTAAGTAAATGTATGACTAATACATTTTGTCATTACCACTACATTCTGTCCTAACCATGCACAGTTCATATGCGGTGTGGTTGCTGACGTGTGGTGGAATGACATTTTTTAAGTATTTGGTCATGTAATAGCATGGCTTCTAGCCTGCTAACTTCCATTGAACAGCTAGCATGACAATGTATCCTAAATACACATAATTAAAACATAATTGCAAAAATTGATGAAATTATAGCCCTATTTGGTAATACGTACATACAATAAAAAGATTATGTTTTCAAGTCATATTTACCTTTCTTTTTCCTATAATTTTCCTGGCATCAAGATTGTAATTCCCATCCTCTGACTATCCCTGTGCTCCATGGGTAAATTCCAAGATACCCAACTTTTTGAAAAAAGGTTATTATTATGTAATTTGCTTGTCTTGGTGGTATTGACACAATAGGATTAGAGAAGACTGTATTTTGTGTGTAAAAAAACGTATCAAAATTGCTTATGCACATCTATATGTTATATAGTTTCCATTTATTTGACTAATTTTTTAAAACAGGTGCATTAAGTTTTTTGTTATTATCAAGACTTTTGTAAGTGTAATACATAGAATAATGTCAAAATGTCTGAGTGTGAGCCAAACACGTGAAATATCCCAGACATGAAATGCTTTAGAAAATCAAAATAAATAAACATTTTGAAAGCTGAAAAAAAAGTTGTAGGTTATTTTAGTCTCTACTTAATGGGATGGTAAATCTAAATTAACATTTTAAGTCTTAAAAATCTAACCCTGAGACCCAAAAGGGCCCGTATTTGGCAAAATCACCCATTCTATAATTGTATTAAATGGCATTTACTAATCTAGAAAGCACCTTTCAAATAACTACAAAATACCAAGGTTTTTGTGTGTGTATTATATGACCTTGGAAATGTCATATAAGTAATAGAGCAGGCTACAGTTTTTTTAAGCCAGAAACTGCCTTCACTCTGTTTTATCAACCTTCTTGATGTGTTCACACAGGTGCCACTTCTACCAGTTGAGGGAACACAGCAAGAAGATTAGTGGTTCTCCTGGTATTTGAATTACACTTGCGGAGTAGTAATACAGTCCTATAAAAACACCCCAAATGGACGGAATGTTCTGCATTGAAATAACTCACATCCTTTCATGTATACTGACAAACTATAATGCGCAATAAGCAACATTTTCAAAGATTTTACTGAGTTTACCAGTTCCTATGCAAGGAAATCAAGTCAATTTTAAATGACTTAATTAGGCCCTAATTTATGCATTTTCACATGACTGTGAATTGATTATACAGTATATGCATCAACATAGTGGTCACGATCACCTTTTTTAAATAGATAGGTAGGGGCTTGGATCCAGTTCAGTGTCCTGGTGTGAGCCACCATTTTTCCTCATGCAGTGTGACACATCTCCTCCGCATAGAAGTTGATCAGGCTGTTCATTGTGGCCTGTGGAATGTTGTCTCACTCCTCTTCATTGGCTGTGCGAAGTTGCTGGATATTGGCGGGAACTGGAACACGCTGTCGTACATGTCAATCCAGAGCATCCGAAACATGCTCAATGGTGACCTGTCTGGTGAGTATGCAGGCCATGGAAGAATTGGACTTTTCAGCTTCCATGAATTGTGTACAGATCCTCCTTGTGCGACATGGGGCCTGGTGCATTATCCATGCTGAACATGAGGTGATGGCGCGGATGAATGGTAAAAGACAAATGGTGGCCTCAGCTCTCGTTACGGTATCTCTGTGCTTCAACATTGCCATCATAAAATGCATTTGTTTAGTTTGTCCATAGCTTATGCCTGCCCATACCATAACTCCACCGCCACCATGGGGCACTCTGTTCACAAGCACTGACTTCAGCAAACCGCTCGATTCCACATGATGACATACGTTGTCTGACATCTTGCCTCTGTACAGTCTGAAGAGCACACTTCTACAGCGTGCCAGTTGGCCTATCGTGAGCATTTGCCCACTGAGGCCGATCTGCAGGTATAGTCAAGACCCTGTTGACGACGACGAGCAACGCAGATGAGTCTTCCCTGAGACGGTGTTTCTGACAGTTGTTCAGAAATTCTTAGTTGTGCAAACCCAGTTTCATCAGCTGGTCCGGTTGGCTGGTCTCAGACCATCCGCAGTGTGAAAAAGCCGGCATGTTTGAGGTCCTGGGCTTGTGTGGTTACATGCGGTCTGCGTTTAGTGAGGCCGGTTGGCCATACTGCCAAATTCTCTAAAACGACGTTGGAGGCGGTCTATGGTAGAGAAATTAATATTAATTACCTGGCAACAGTTCTTGTGGACATTCCTGCAGTCAGCATGCCAATTGCAACACTCCCTCAAAATCTTGAGACATCTGTGGCATTGTGTTTGTGTGACAAACTGCACATTTTTAGAGTGGCCTTTTATTGTCCCCAGCACAGAGGTGCACCTGTGTACTGATCGTACTGTTTAAATCAGCTACTTGATATGCCACACCTGTCCTGGTGGAGGGGATTATCTTGGCAAAGGAGAAATGCTCACTAACAGGATGTAAACAGACATTTGTGCATCAACACTTTTTAGAAGAAGCGTATTGAACATTTCTGCGAATCTTTTATTTCAGCTCATGAAACATGGGACCAACCACCTTACATGTTGCATTTTATATATTTTTTTTGCAGTATATAATAACATCCGGCCCTAATTACAGTGCAACATAGCCTTAACACAAATAGATGGATCCAAGGCACAAGGGATGAGTTCTGTCTGAAGTGAAGTCTCATTCAGAGAGGTTCAAGGCCATCGTACATTGGTAAATATACATATTTTTTCTCTCTGCTAGGTCAGAGAAGGATAAAGGAGGGTGTTGTTGAAAATAAGATTTACTGCTCTTTATATCTCTCTCCCCTCTCCTCTGTGCTCTCTTTATAATCTATCTCTCTCTCTCTCCCCCCTTCTCTCTCTCCCCTCTTTCAAGTGTTTAGAAACAGATTTTATTATTATTTTACAATATAATGTGACCTTCAAAATAACACAATACATACAAATAATCTCTGAAACACAACCCAAACAAACACAAATGCTCCAACAAGTTGTAGAGTCACAAGCTTGATGTAATCATTGTGTTGCTAGGAATATGGGCCCAATACTTAAACTTTTTGTATAATTTTTATACAGGACAACAGTGGATATAAGTGAATTTGTCCACAGTACTTTTGTGTCCCCTAACATGGGGGACTATGTACAAAATGTGCTGTATTTTTCTAATGGTTTCACCCGATATGGATGAAAATACCCTCAGATTAAAGCTGACAGTTGGCACTCATAGTCCCATTGTATCATTTCAAATCCAAAGTAGCTGGAGTATAGAGCCAAACCACAAAACATTTGACACTGTCCCAACACTGCCATTCCACAGTAATACATCATACAAAATGTCAGCATGGTGGTGGTGGTGTGATGGTTTTGGGGATGCTTTGCTGCCCTCGGGGGACCTGGACGAAACATGCCTTAATAGAAGGTAACCATAAATTCTGCTCTGTATCAGAGAATCAAGAAATACATGAGAATGTCAGACCATCCGTCTGTGAGCTGAAGCTGAAGGCGCAGCTGGGTCATGAGCAAGACAATGATCCAAAACACACAATCAAGTCTACATGAAATTGCTAAAAAGCATCAAATTGGAAGTTTTGGAATGGACCTAGTTCAAGTCAGACCTAATGCCCAATTGCGATGTTGTGGCAGGGACAGAAACGAGGAGTTACCATGCTTGAAAACCCACACGTCACTGAGTTTAAAGCAGTTCTGCATGGAAGAGTGGGCCCAAAATTCCTTCACAGCGACGTGAGAGAACTGATCAACAACTACAGGAAGCATTTGGTTGGAGTCATGCAGCTAAAGTGGTCGACAACATACCAATAATTATTGAGTGTAAGGGGGCAATTAACTTTTTTTCACACAGGAGAATTGGGTGTTGCATTACTTTGTTTAGGTAATAAATTATGTAATTGTTGTGTTATTTTGTTCATGTCAGGGGTGCTGTAGGTGGTGTGGTGCAGGAATCAAGCGCAGACGACGCAGAACTAAGTCCAAAAAGACTTTCTTAGTGAATCAATCACTTAGTACCACGAGCCCAACAATGACCGCCCCGGAGGCGAATATAATACGCACACAGGCGTCAAACAAAAGGCGCTCCACTAACATTTGCGAAAACCCTCTCTCCAAAACAAAGGAGGGAAACACACGAAGCACCATAGACATACCAACAGAAGCGCAATCACACAACACCACACCTGACAACGACAACGAGAACTAAATAGGAACACTAATGACACTAACTGGAAACAGGTGTACAATCATTCAAGACAGAAACCAAACGAACATGTGAAACATAACAACGGTGGCAGCTAGTACTCCGGGGACGACGACCGCCGAAGCCTGCCCCGAGCAAGGAGAGCAGCAGCCTCGGCCGTGTAAACAGTGACAGTACCCCCCCCTTGCGCCGCGGGCTGCCAGCCGTACGCCGACCCCGGCCTGCCTCGGGGACGCCAGGAGAGGACCCGCCCCCGTAGGGAGGAAAACCGGGCGCGCGGATGCCCCGGTGGACTCCGACAGGAGAGACGGTTCTAGGATGTCCCACTCCGCGGCACCCAGCACCGTTCCTCCTCCGCGCCGTACCCCTCCCTTACTCCCGAGATACTGGAGACCCCCCATCCGAACGTTCTCGAGTCCAAGATGGACCGAACGGTGTACGCCGGAGGCCCCCTCGATGTCCAGTGGGGGCGTAGGAGTTTCTCCTATCTCACCTTCCTGGAGTGGACCAAGCTACCACCGGCCTGAGAAATAGACACATGGAACGGGGGTTAATATTCTTATATTCATAGGCAGATGTAACCTATAACACACCTCGTTCAGTCTTCTCAGGAACTTTAAAAAGGCCCCACAAACCGCCGACAACAGCTTCCGGCAGGGCAGGCGGAGGGCAGGTTTTCTGGTCGAGAGCCGACTCGATGCTCCAGGTGCGTACCACCGCCCCTCACTGCGGTGGAGATCGGCGCTCGCCTTGTGTCGACGGATGGCCCGCTGCAGATGGACGTGTGCAGCGTTCCACGTCTCCTCCGAGCGCCTCACCCAATCATCCACCAGCAGGGGCGATCGATCTGGCTCTGCTGCCAAGGTGCCAGAACCGGCTGGTAACCTAACACACATTGGAAGGGGGGTATGGTTGTGGAGGAGTGGCGGAGAGAGTTTTGGTCCATCTCCGCCCCAGGGAATATAACCGAGCCACTCCTCCGGCCGTATCCTGGCAATACGACCTCAGAAACCTACCCCACATCCTGGTTCACTCGTTCTACCTGCCCATTGCTCTCCGGGGTGGTACCCCCCGAGGTAGGCTTCACCGAGACCCCGCGAAACGCTCCATGACGCTCTCCAGACTCGGGAGGTAAACTGGGGGCCTCGATCAGACACTATATCCTCGGGTACCCCGTACATGCCGAAGACACGTGGGTAAATAGTGCCTCTCTGCGGTCTGTAGGGCAGTAGGAAGAGACCGACATGGGAGTAAGACGACAGAGCCTTAGAGAACCTGGTCCACAAACGACCAAGGATGTGGTATTCCCCTGAGAGGGGGAAGGTCTGTCACAAAATCCCTGAGAGGGGTGGGACCAGGGTCCTTTGTGGAACGGGCAGGGTTGTAACTTACACCCTGGGCAAGTGTCTGGGGCGCCTTACACTGGGCGCACACCGAGCAGGAGGAGACATAAACCCTCACATCCTGTGCCTAACGTGGGCCACCAGTTACTTTAGTGCTAAGACAATGCACTGTCCGGGACCATACCCGTATGTCCAGAGAAGGGTGACGTGTGAGCCCAGTAAATGAGTCGATCCCGGACCTCGAGCGGAACGTACTGCCGGGACCCACCATGCGACTGTGGAGGGCTAGGGTTCGGCACTGGCAACGCCCGCTTTGATTTCAGCATCGACCTCCCACACAACCGGATGCCACTAGACAAGACGCCGGTAGTATGGAGAGTGGCTCAATGAATCGGCTCAACGGACCTCTCTCCGTGTCTATACCGCGGGACAGAGCATCTGCCTTTACTACGGTTCTGGGACCGCAGGGATTACGTAGATTTTAAATACTAACCTGGCTAGAAACATACTCCATCGAGCCCTGGGCGAGGGTTCATTCTCCTAACGCTGGGCCCGGATGTACTCCAGGTTCCGATGGGTCAGTCAAAATGAGGAAGAGGGTGTTGAGCCCCCTGAAGCCACTGCCTCCCACCTTAAGGGCCTGAACTACAGCTAACAGCTCCCTGTCCCCGACGTCATAATTTCGCTCCGCCGGGCTGAGCTTTTTAGAGTAAAAAGCACAGGGGGCGGAGTTTAGGTGGCGTGCCGGACCGTTGAGAGAGAACGGGCCCCTATACCGGCCTCAGACGACTTCCACCTCAACCTGAAAGGTAGGCGGGATCCGGATGCGCCAGCACCGGAGCCGACGTAAACATAGTCCTTCGTTTCCCAAAACGCCCTGTCCGCCTCAGCTGCCCACTGCATGCGCACCTGGACCCCCTTTCAGAAGAGACATTATGGGAGCTGCCACCTGTCCAAAACCCCGGATAAACCTCCGGTAAGTAATTCGCAAAGCCCACGAACTGCTGCACCTCTTTGACAGTGGTTGGGGTTTGCCAATTACGCACGGCTGACACACGGTCCACCTCCATCTTCACCCCTGACGCGGGACAACCGATAACCCAAAAAGGAGACCAACTCCTGGAAAAACAGACATTTCTCTGCCTTGACATACAGGTCGTGCTCCAAACAGCCTCCTCAATACACGCGCACGCAGGCGCTACATGCTCGGCTCGGGTAGTACGAGTACACTAGAAATGTCCATCAATGTACACGGACCACCCCTTGCCCCTGCATTATCCGGAAAATCTCATCCACTAAGGATTGGAAGACTGACTGAGCATTCATCAACCCGTATGGCATGACGAGATACTCGTAATGACACGAAGTGGGTACTAAATGCTGTTTTCCATTCGTCGCCCTCCCTAATGGCGCACCAAGTTATATACTCGCTCCTTGAGAATCCAGTTTTGTGAAAAAAACCGCGCTCCGTGCATGACTCCGTCATGGTCGCAATCAGAGGGAGTGGGATAACTGTGTTTTTCACAGTAAGTCTGAATTGATACCCACGTAATCAATGCATGGGCGCAACCCTCCATCTTTTTTCTTCACAAAAAATAAGCTCGAGACGCAGGGGAAGTGGAGGGCCGTATGTATCCCTGTCTCAAAGATTCGGCTATGTAGGTCTCCATAGCTTTTTCTCTCCTCTTGAGACAAAGGATACACTGAGGCTCCGTGGGGCGCTGCTCCTGCCTGGAGATCAATCGCACAATCCCGCCTGTCTATGGGAGGCACTGCGTCGCCCTAGTTTTGCTAAACACAAGAGCTAAATCCCCATATTCAGGCGTCGAATGTGCAATGCGGGCACTTGGTTTGGACTTTCACACCGACGGTCGCCCCCTCGGAAACACCCAGACATCGCCCCTCACACTGAGCAGGTACCACCCATTGAGAGCTCTCTGTTGCCACGAAATGGCGGGTTATGGGTACTTAACCTTGGCTCTGTCATATCCTCACATGGCTCTCCTATCATTGCTACGCTGACGATACAACAACTAATCTTCTCCTTTCCCCCTTCTGATAACTCAGGTGGCGAATCGCATCTCTGCATGTCTGGCATACTAATCAGTATGGATGACGATCACCACCTCAAGCTTGTGTCCTCCTCCCAGAGTGCGAAGAGCCTTGGCGTGACCCTGGACCAACACCCTGTCGTTCTCCGCTACATCAAAGGCGCTGACCCGATCCTGCAGGTTCATGCTCTACAACATTCGGAGAGTACGACCCTGGGCTTACACAGGAAGCGTGCACGTAGGTCCCTCAATCCAGGCACATTGTCATCTCCCGTCTGGATTCTGCAACTCGGCTGTTGGCTGGGCTCCCTGCCTGTGCCATTAACAACCCCTACACTCATCCAGAATGCCGCAGCCCGTCTGTGTTCAACCTTCCCACAAGTTCTCTCACGTCACCCCGCTCCTCCGCACACTCCACTGGTCTTCCCATTGAAGCTCGCACTCTGTTTCAGAACATGGGTGCTTGCCTATGGAGCTGTGAGGGATCGGCACCTCTGTACCTTCAGGCTCTGATCAGTCCCTACACCCAGAACGAGGGCATTGCTTTCGATCCACCTCTGGCCTGCTGGCCTCCCTTCCTCTGCGGAAGCATAGTTCCCTCACGCTCAGCCCGTCAAAACTGTTCGCTGACTCCTGGCACCCCAAATGGTGGAACAAGCTCCCTCACGATGCCAGGACAGCGGAAGTCCCTCACCACCTTCCGGAAACCATTTGAAACCCCACCTCTTTAAGGAATACCTGGAATAGGATAAAGTAATCCTTCTACCCCCCCCCTAAAAAAAATAAAAATAAAAAACATATTGGGTAAAGTGGTTATCCCACTGGCTATACGGGTGAATGCACCAATTTGGTAAGTCGGCTCTGGGATAAGAAGCGTCTGCTAAATGAACGTAAATGTAACATGTAATGTTAACCAGGGAATTCCCAGCACCACCGGGTACGCATGAGAGTCCCATCAGATATAGCTGTATAGTCTCACTCATGACCCCCCTGCGTACACATCCTAAGTGGCGCTGTGATTTCTCCCTAATCAACCCGCACTCCAACGGGCGGCTATCTAAAGCATGAACGGGAAAACGCTTCGTCAACAGGCAAGAGGGGAATCCTGACTCTAAACAAACTTCCGATCAACAAATTCCCCATCTGCGCCTGAATCTTACTAGCGCCTTATGCTGGGAATGCGGTGCAACCTGTGGAAAACGAACAGGTATACTAAAGTGCTACAACAGAGAGCTCTGGGTAAGTGGGGGCGTCTACTCACCTGGGAATGCCCTCTCCGTGCGTGCCTTTTGTCTCCTCCTCCTGGAGACCCTCCCCAGCACCTGGCTGCAGTGTGCCCTCCACGACCGCAATTTGGTGGCAGGGACAGCCCCCCCTCGGGCTCCTTCTCCTCTCCTTTTCTCTAGCGCCAGCACCCCCGAGCTCCATAGGCGGGCTCGAGGTTGCTGGAGGGTGGAATGGACGGACCCCACTCGGGACGTCACACGGGTGGCCAGCAGTGTGTCCAGGAACGGATGGACAATGTTCGACCAACTGGTCAAAAGTGAAATTGGTGTCCCTGCAGGGCCAACTCAACGTTGAACGTCCTCCCGTAGGCTACATCGAAAATGATACGATGAGGGCCCCGTTCATTCCACCCTGCATCTGCCGCTAGAGTCCGGAAATCCAGTGTGCGAACGCCTGTGCGCTTCCTCCTCCTCTGTCCTAAGGTAGAATAGATGCTCCCCCCTAATCACGACAGCCGGCCTTGAAGCTCGCGGGAGAACTCCGCTTAGGAGATGGTGGTGGCGTCTATCCTCCTCCCTCGGCGTTGCCCATTCCAACGCCTTGCCCGTGAGACAGGAGATTGAGGGCGGAAACGGCTCTTCGTGTCCCGAGGGCACTGGGTGTACATTGGCCAGGTAGAGCTCCACCTGCAGGAGAACCCCTGACCCTCCGGCAGCTGTGCCGTCATACGCCCTCCGGGAGCGCGAGAGCCCGAATCCCACTGGTTCCGGACCTGGGACTGGTGGACCGACCGAATGGTGGTGGCAAGGGTAGGTGGATGTGTGGTTAGCCCCTCTGGAACTCCCATCGGTGCAGCAGGTGTTGATGACAGTCCTGTATGTAGCGGATCCCCCGTTGTCTGATCTGGTCATCCTGGCCGCGGACATGCTTCCCTCCAGCGACTCAGGTGCAGCTGTTGCTGGCTCCTGCTGATTCCATCGGTAAGTGTGTGTGATTCTGTCCAGGGGTGCTGTAGGTGGGTGTGGTGCAGGATCAAGCGCAGGACGCAGAACGAAGTCCAAAAGACTTTTAGTGAACAATCACTTAGTAACAACGAGCCCCAACAAGCCAGGATGGCGAAATAAATACGCACACAGACGTCAAAACCAAAAGGCGCACTAACATGTTCGAAAACCCTCTCCAAACCAAGGAGGGAAACACGAAGCACAGACAACCAACAGAATCGCAATCCACACACACCACACCTGACAAACACAAACGAGAACTAAATAGGACACTAATGAACACTAACTGGAAACAGGTTGTAACACACATCAAGACAAACCCACCAAACGAACATGAAACATACCAACGGTGCCAGCTAGTACTCCGGGGAGACGAAGCGACCCCCTCCGCCGAAGCCTGCCCGAGCAAGGAGGAGGAGCAGCCTCGACCGAAACCGTGACAGTTCACTTATGTTCCCTTTATCTAATATTCGGTTTTGGTTGAAGTATCTGATAACATTCAGTATCACAATATGGAAAAGTAGAAAATTCGAAAGGGGGCAAATACTTTTTTCATAGCCTGTATATAACCCTCAAACTCATTCTGGACCTCGAAGCCAGTTCCACTGCATTTTTTTTCTACACATTCTAGATCTAAACATAGACAATCAACATAGCACAGAAACACGACAACAAGAAAATACACCCCCTGATCAAACAAATAACCGAGTCCCTAGAGTCAGGGCGTGACAGTACCACAGTACCCCCCCCCCCCCAACCATGTACCACTTACGACTTACCGACCTCCACATAAACATAACCCTAACCGTACCCCCACCCTAAGGGGCCGGGTGGGCATTTCCGCCTCGGACCCCCCTACGGCCCCATCCGCCCCCCCCCCCCTCCCCCCCCTGTGACTCCGACCACTTACTAGAGCTCCACCAATCCCGCATTGTTGCGCCCCTGGTCTGGCTCTTGTCCCGGGTGTTACCACCACTCGCCATCCTCCCTGCGCCCGGGTCTGCTTACCTCGGCCGCTGCCCCTCTCCTTCCTCCCACGACGTACCAAGCCTGTCTTGGGGGGGACCTGGTGTGGGAGAGACCCGAACCTGGAGAGGGGCTGATGACGTCTGGGTCTGGACTGGAACCGCTGACTGGCGCTGGGACCCCTACGACGAGTGGATCGAACTGCTCTGGCTCCCGGAGTGGAGCCGCTGACCGGAAGCTGGATCAGCACCGTGGAGCGAGACTGCTCTAGGCTCCGGAGTGGAGCCCGCTGACCGGAGAGCTGGACTGGACCCCGGTGGAGCGGATTGCTCTGGCTCCGTAGTGGAGCAGCTGACGGGCCGCCGACCGGACTGGACATACGCACCACTGTGCTTGGGTGCGGAGGGGCAGGAACAGGCTGGGCCGGGCTGGCGGTGCGCACCACTGGCTTGGTGCGAGGGGCCCAGGAACCAGCCACGGCCGGGCTGGCGACGGCGCAACCACTGGCTCGGTGGCGAGGGACAGGAACAGGCCGAACCGTACGTGGAACCGCACCAAAACTGGCTTAGTTGCGGGACAGCAGGAACGGCCCGTACGGACTGGCGACGCGCACCACTGGCTTGGTTGCGGGGAGGCAATGAACAGGCCGGGCCGTGGCTGGCGACCGCGCACCACTGGCTTTGGTGCGAGGGGCAGGAACAGGTCGGACCGGGCTGGCGACGCGCACCCACTGGCTTGGTGCGAGGGACAGGAACAGGCCGGACCGGCCTGGACGACAGCGCACCACTGGCTGTGTGCGAGGGACAGGAACAGGCCGAGACCGGGTGCTGGCGACGGCGCACCACAGTTTTGATGCGAGGGGCAGGAACGGGGCCGAACCGTACTGGGAAACACGCACCACTGCTTAGTGTGGGGAGCAGGAACGCGCCCGGACCGGACTGGCGACACCGCACCACTTGATTGGTGCGAGGAGCGGGACTGGGTTCCTTCATTAATCCCCCGCTCCTTCTGCTGCCTAAACCACCTCCTCTCGCCGTGCCTCTACACTTTCCTTCTGCTCCCTCTGACCAATGGCCCCCCTAATCTGGTGGCCCTCCCTCTGGGAACCACAACCGGCCAAACATAGATCTACACATTCTAGATCTAGACATAGACAAATCAACATAGCACAACACGACACAGAATACACACCCTGACTCAACAAATACGAGTCCCTAGAGAGTCAGGGCGTGACATTCAGAGAGAGGGCAAGAGTGTAGTAGTACATTAAAAAGGCCCACTGATATTTAACAAGCCGTTTTTTGATCATTTAAATCAGTGTTTTTTAAAAATCCGGGTACTGTGACAGATGGGACGCACATTTGAGTTTTTGCCCTAGCTCCTACCATCTGATTCAAATTATCAGCTCTTCATCAAGCTTTAATGATTTTAATCAGCTTTATATTGCAGATAGATTCTATCAATGTATTTTTTTGCACCGTTTCTAACCCCCCTTATATCAATTGCCCTTTGACGTAGACTTCAAACTTTGTATGGAGTGTATCTTTCCTCATGCTGAACAATTTGCCTCAAGGACCCATAAGTTCCGTCGAATAGATTGTGACATTTTGTGGAAAACCTTTGAAAAACTTCTCATTAACCATAAGTCCAAATACTTGTAGGCCCATAGGTACGTCTCTTCACTTAAAAAAGGGACTGGTTAAGAGATGGCTGAGTTCATTGATAAATCAGGAAATCTGATTTTAATTGTCCATTTAAATCCGTTGTAAATCCACTCCACAGTGGCCTATCAACTTGAAACATTTTAGGGTATTCAAAAACATTACCATTGAACCATGTAATAGTTTGGCATTGACATCTTAAAAAAAAGGAAACTATTAACAATTCACATTAATGCTTAAATAATCATATAAAATCTTCTCATGGACTGAAACTCAGATTCACTCCAAATTTGATATTTGGACTCATCACAATAGTCCCTAAAGAGTTTGAGAAAATAACGTTGATGCATTCAAATATTGCCACACTATACCAGTAGATGCACAGATTAGCACATATGCTAATATGCTAAAACATCAAAAAATAAAATTCTTACAAAATCTACTTCTCATGAAACCATAGGACCAAGTGACACCAAATGTGTCCATGGTACATGTCTGTAACTTAGTTTTAGAAGAGCTAAGGATTGTCGTCAATGTTGCTGAGTGGCCTATCAACTGTGGACCTATCAACTTGAAATTTGTCATCACTATCATGGATGTCCCAAAGAGGAACCAGACTGAACTTGGTATTGATATCTCAAAAACCAGGAAACTATTTAACCACTAATTAGTTGCATGCATAAGGAAAACGCTGATGCTCAAAATCATCTGCAATCATCTTCTCCTCATGAACCAAATGTCATGATTCACTCCAGATTTTTGTATTTTTAGGCTCATTGCATAAGTCTTTAATCGTTTTTGAGAAAGTAGTTGCTGCCATTAAATATTGCCTGCACTGTACCTATAGATGCACATATGCTAATGCAAAAAATACTTTTAAAATGCATCTTGTCATGAACCATATGTCAGATTGACTCCCAGATTTTGGTACAATAGACTCAATGAATAGCCCTCTAATGAATTTGAGAATGATTAGTTGCTGCAATCAAAGTCGGCCACACTACACCACTAGATTGCACCATATCACACCAGGGCTATGAGAACTGAACCGATGGACATGGGGCCATAAAATCTGGTGTGTAAACTTATGTATATGTCCTTTAGAAGCTTTTTGAATATAAAAGTCACTGCAACCTTAGATGGCTGTACCAGACCAGTTGGTGGCACTATAGGTGTCATTGGCACCAGTGGCACCACAGGATACTAGAGCAATAACTTTTGATCAAGTGGACTTTGTCCCATGAAAATTAATGTTAGATTTAAATTATGCAGACGACCAATGTGAAATATTGTGATTAGTATATCTGTATAATCACATACAGTGGGGAAAAAAGTATTTAGTCAGCCACCAATTGTGCAAGTTCTCCCACTTAAAAAGATGAGAGAGGCCTGTATTTTCATCATAGGTACACGTCAACTATGACAGACAAATTGAGAAAAGATATCCAGAAATCCATTTTAGGATTTTTAATGCGATTTATTTGCAAATTTATGGTGGAAAATAAGTATTTGGTCCACCTACAAACAAGCAAGATTTCTGGCTCTCACAGACCTGTAACTTCTTCTTTCAGAAGAGGCTCCTCTGTCCTCCACTCGTTACCTGTATTAAATGGCACCTGTTTGAACTTGTTATCAGTATAAAAGACACCTGTCCACAACCTCAAACAGTCACACTCCAAACTCCACTATGGCCAAGACCAAAGAGCTGTCAAAGGACACCAGAAACAAATTGTAGACCTGCACCAGCTGGGAAGACTGAATCTGCAATAGGTAAGCAGCTTGGTTTGAAGAAATCAACTGTGGGAGCAATTATTAGGAAATGGAAGACATACAAGACCACTGATAATCTCCCTCGATCTGGGCTCCACGCAAGGATCTCACCCGTGGGGTCAAAATGATCACAAGAACGGTGAGCAAAAATCCCAGAACCACACGGGGGGACCTAGTGAATGACCTGCAGAGAGCTGGGACCAAAGTAACCAAGCCTACCATCAGTAACACACTACGCCACCAGGGACTCAAATCCTGCAGCACCAGACGTGTCCCCCTGCTGTAAGCCAGTACATATCCAGGCCCGTCTGAACGTTTGCTAGAGTGCAATTTTGGATGATCCAGAAGAGGATTGGTAGAATGTCATATGGTCAGATGAAACCAAAATAGAACTTTTTGCTTAAAAACTCAACTCGCACGTGGTTTTTGGAGGACAAAGAATGCTGAGTTGCATCCAAAGAACACCAATCTACTGTGAAGCATGGGGGTGGAAACATCATGCTTTGGGGCTGTTTTTCACTGCAAAGGGACCAGGACGACTGATCCGTGAAAGGAAAGAATGAATGGGGCCCATGTATCGTGAGATTTTGAGTGAAAACCTCCTTCCATCAGCAAGGGCATTGAAGATGAAACGTGGCTGGGTCTTTCAGCATGACAATGATCCCAAACACTATTGAGAGCCCAAGCCCGGGCAACGAAGGGGTGGCTTCGTGAGAAGCATTTCAAGGTCCTGGAGTGGCCTAGCCAGTTCTCCAGATCTCAAACCCCATAGAAAATCTTTGGAGGGAGTTGAAAGTCCGTGTTGCCCAGCGACAGCCCCAAAACATCACTGCTCTAGAGGAGATCTGCTATGGAGGAATGGGCCAAAATACCAGCAACAGTGTGTGAAAACCTTGTGAAGACTTACAGAAAACGTTTGACCTGTGTCATTGCCAACAAAGGGTATATAACAAAGTATTGAGAAACTTTTGTTATTGACCAAATACTTATTTTCCACCATAATTTGCAAATAAATTCATAAAAAATCCTACAATGTGATTTTCTGGATTATTTTTTCTCATTTTGTCTGTCATAGTTGACGTGTACCTATGATGAACAATTACAGGCCTCTCTCATCTTTTTTAAAAAAGTGGGTGGGGAGAACTTGCACAATTGGTGGCTGACTAAATACTTTTTTTCCCCACTGTATTCAGTTAATTTCACATTTTCATTTATATATTTTCCATATATTTTTCTGTTGTACCTTTTGAGCTGCCACTCCATGTTAAAAAATGATTCAGTTACTGGACATGAGGGAGTTGATTGAGTTGTAAAATAATTCATAAGGACATATTCTATGCGACCGATTTCTCATTTGCACGCGTTAAGCTTTTCCCTGTGTGAAGTAAATGTCTTCTGTGGAGTGACATTTCTGGGAATTACCTTTTCACAAGGCATGAGGGAAGGGTGTATTTTTAAATTTTTTTGCCAACATCCAGTTTGACGACCGTTCAGTTTTGTGAACCAATCCGCATGCATTCATTCATAACGAAAACACAGCAAGACTGCCTCATGTTTTTTCACCAGGCAGTGGTTTTAATAACACCTCCCACACAATTCACCCTCTTTTGTGGACAGCATTACAAAAACAGGTAAACACAGCTCCATACATTGTACCAATCTATTCATAAATGTTAATAAGAAACAGGAAAATAGATAAAAAGTTGAAAATACTGAAATTATCCTAATTGGCATGTTCTCCTTTTCACATTTTCTGGAACCTGCTGGAAAAACATACATAATGTGGAGGCAGGTTGTTCGATTCCTATTACTAATTTGAGCCTAGATGTGGTAAGGGTTCTGACTTGAATTACTGCAAATGCCAAGTGCATGTCTCATAACAAGTACAAGCTAACTGCAGAAGACCCTCCTGTTGGTCTCGTAGCATAACAAGCAAGGCAAAAAATAATCTTATACTATTTACAAATGTTGGTGCCCCATGTATTGCGCTATCATATGAAAATGTTTACAGCAATTTTGTACACAGGAACAAAAAATGGTAGGCACACAGTGACGCTTCTATAATTGATTTAGTCCTAAATATGCTTTT
>JAGTTL010000419.1:0-48563 GCA_036851935.1 Coregonus suidteri | reverse complement strand
TTATTTTTTTTTTTTGGGGCCCTGCTGCATCGGGAGTTATGGAGTAAGCTTTTTTCTAAACCCCCATGGGAGAGGGGGTTTTTTAGGCGAGAGTGATTAAATAAGGCATGGATGTCATGGAGTGAGCTCTACTCTCTAGCCCATGAGAGAGAGGGTTTAATAGGGAGAGAGTGATTAAATAGAGGCATGGAGCTCCAGTGAGTGAGATGTACTCTCATGCCCATGGGATAACTATTTTACTAGGCAGGGAGTTTAGACCAAGGTGCATGGAGCTCCAGAGGTCACAAGGTCAATGTGGGCCTGCATGGATGTCAGCAGGGCATGAGGAGAAGGCCAAGTGAATAGGTTGTCTGTGTGTGCCTGTGTGTGTGAGTGAGTGAGTGTATGTGTCAACCTTTCCCACAGGAGGGCAGCACTGTGCAGAGAGAGGGTTTTAATTCTCAATACTTTGTTATATACCCTTTGTTGGCAATGACACAGGTCAAACGTTTTCTGTAAGTCTTCACAAGGTTTTCACACACTGTTGCTGGTATTTTGGCCCATTCCTCCATGCAGATCTCCTCTAGAGCAGTGATGTTTTGGGGCTGTCGCTGGGCAACACAGACTTTCAACTCCCTCCAAAGAAATCTCACGATACATGGCCCCATTCATTCTTTCCTTTACACGGATCAGTCGTCCTGGTCCCTTTGCAGAAAAACAGCCCCAAATCATGATGTTTCCACCCCCATGCTTCACAGTAGGTATGGTGTTCTTTGGATGCAACTCAGCATTCTTTGTCCTCCAAACACGACGAGTTGAGTTTTTACCAAAAAGTTATATTTTGGTTAATCTGACCATATGACATTCTCCAATCCTCTTCTGGATCATCCAAATGCACTCTAGCAAACTTCAGACGGGCCTGGACATGTACTGGCTTAAGCAGGGGGACACGTCTCGCACTGCAGGATTTGAGTCCCTGGCGGCGTAGTGTGTTACTATGGTAGGCTTTGTTACTTTGGTCCCAGCTCTCTGCAGGTCATTCACTAGGTCCCCCCGTGTGGTTCTGGGATTTTTGCTCATCGTTCTTGTGATCATTTTGACCCCACGGGGTGAGATCTTGAGTGGAGCCCCAGATCGAGGGAGATTATCAGTGGTCTTGTATGTCTTCCATTTCCTAATAATTGCTCCCACAGTTGATTTCTTCAAACCAAGCTGCTTACCTATTGCAGATTCAGTCTTCCAGCTGGTGCAGGTCTACAATTTTGTTTCTGGTGTCCTTTGACAGCTCTTTGGTCTTGGCCATAGTGGAGTTTGGAGTGTGACTGTTTGAGGTTGTGGACATGTGTCTTTGGCTACTGATAACAAGTTCAAACAGGTGCCATTAATACAGGTAACGAGTGGAGGACAGAGGAGCCTCTTAAAGAAGAAGTTACAGGTCTGTGAGAGCCGAAATCTTGCTTGTTTGTAGGTGACCAAATACTTATTTTCCACCATAATTTGCAAATAAATTCATTAAAAATCCTACAATGTGATTTTCTGGATTTTTTCTCTCTCAATTTGTCTGTCATAGTTGACGTGTACCTATGATGAAAATTACAGGCCTCTCTCATCTTTTTAAGTGGGAGAACTTGCACAATTGGTGGCTGACAAAATATTTTTTTCCCCCACTTTATTTCTCAACTTTATGTCAGCGTTGCTTATTTTTCCCCCGTAAAAGCCACTTAAAAATTAAAAGTTTTTTTCAAAGCATTATCAAAACCCCTCAGGGGTTGGTAAAGCTATGCTTGGAATGAATAATTGCAAAAATATTTTTTTTGTGAGTTTGGGAAAAAAACAATTTACACTTTTTAATTTAATGAGCCCCTTTCCAAAATTTAAAGTTTGGGTTGTTGTATGAGACAGGGGTTTAAAAAAGGTTAGAGGGGAAAGAGGATCGGAATTTTGATATGGGAACCATGCACGGGGAAATTACATAAAAATTTGGAAATGTAAAAGACGCTGCTGACACCTCTATGTGTGGGGGAGGAGGGTGTTTTCCTGTGCAGTTGCCAAACAAACCTCTGAGCCCCAAAGCCACCAGCCACCCCAGGCAGGCGGGCCCCCATAGAACTTTACAAACTTTATAATTATCGGCTCCTCTGCCTCGCTAATAATATTGCAGGGGAAATTGATTTGCAATGCATTGGAATTTTTTTTGCTATTTTTTCATTAAAAAAATTTGTGAGTTAGCTTTTTTAGCAATTTTCAGTATGTATTTGTCAAGAAACCTATTTTGGAAAAAACAAAATTTTGGGCCTGCCAGTTGGAGAAATGTAAGGAAAAAATGCTAAATAAAAGGTTTCTTTTAAGTACAACCTTTGAAAATTATTTTAAAACCTTTTGGAGTTTGGGGAAATTTCTACCAAAAACAAAAAAAATGCTCGGGCCCAAAAAAAGCACTTTAAATGAGATTTAAGTTTTTGACAGGTAAAAATTAAAATTTCCCTTGTTGTTGTTTTAATTTCCCAAAAAAAAAGTCCAAATTTTGGGAACACCCAATATTGGGGGTTTTATTGGCTTTTGAGGCAGCCCAAAAAAGTTTTTCTGACAGACATCTAACCCGGTACATGAGAAAATTACTCATTTTGGCAGCTGCCTGCCACATGTTTTTAAGGGAAACACCCTTTGAAATCACCCCCCAAAACCGGGGCCTTTTCAGGGAACTAAAACCACATGGCATTTTTTTTCAATATGATTTGAAACATTTTCTGATTTTTCCCCCCCATTCATAGAGAGGATAGTTTTGTTTGGGATTTTTTTTAAACCCACATTTGATAAACGTCCCTGCCTCTAGAACTTTTAATTATAACCGTTCTTTTTTGGGTTCCTTGCTGTGCCCCTTTTTTAAAAGCAATTTTTTGTTTTGGGGGGGTTCCAAATATATTTTTTGAAAAACCATGGCGTTACAGAAATTCTGGCTTTTTTTCATTTAAAATTTAAACATGTTTTTAAATTTAGTTTTTAGGGGGATTTAAAATTGAAAACCCTTTAATAAGCTTTCCAATACCACAGATGAACCCCCAAAATTAATAAGTATATATTTTTGAAAAATTATTATTTTTTTCTGTTTAAAATTTAGGTATAGATTCTCAAATTTTATTACAGTATTTTTAATTTATTTTTAATTTTTTGGATATTTTTTTGATCTTTTCTTAAAAATGGAAAAATGAAACTGTAAGTCTGTTTGTAATACATATCCTGATTTTTCAAAAGCTTCCTTTAAATAAATAAAAATGTTTGTTTGGGTATGTTTTTAAAAAAAAAACAAAATTAAATTTAATTTAAACTTTTAACCCTTTTTAAGTCCCACTAACTGACTACGGGGAAAGTTTGTGATACAGGGAGGGGAGGAGGGGTCCCAACATTTTTTGGAGAACATGAACAACCCTTTCCATAAATAGCAGTGGGCTGATGCTAAATATTGCCCAGGGGACTGCGAGGGGTTTTTGGGTGACAGACTGAGGCTTTTTTTTTTTCTGTCACGTGTGGTTGAACAAAACTGAAAAACCAATGTTATTATTTACTCCACTATGTTGCTCCCTTTTAAAAAAAGCATTAAACCCAAAATCCCCAAAACTACCCCTCCCCCCCCCACCTCCCCAACTCACAAGAACAGAGGCAAAGCACATTGACACTGCCTTATTTTAAAAAGGCAGTGAAACAAATATAGGGGGCCAGCTCACCCCAAAAAGTCATTTTCTTTTAGCAGGGGAGAGCAGTGTGACGGGTGTCCCCAGCCCCGGAAGGCCTTGAAAAAGGCTTTTTTATGAATGGCACAGAAAGTCTTGAATGATAACGGTCATTTTTAGGGGCCCCAAAAATTGAAAGGGTTTCACCCCCAAATTTAAAAAAGGGGGGGGGCCAAAAAAAATTATCAATCCCCTTTGGGGGGGAAATTTGAAAAAAATCATTCCCTTCCCTTTCTTTAAGGCCCCCTTAAAAAAGATCCCCCCGTCCCAAAAGGGCCCCGGGGGGTAGAAAAGGGGGCCAAGGCCCCCTTGGGCCAAATCTGAACCAGGGAAAAACCCTAAGCCTTTTTTTCCTTTTTTCCAGCCTATAAAAAAAAACCACAAAAGGTTTTTTTTTCACCCCAGCCAGGGCCCGGACCCATTGGGGCAATTTTAAAAAAATTTTGAGCAAATTAAAAAAAGGCCTTGGAAATTTGAACTTTTGGAAAAAGAAAAGGGTTTTTTGGGGGAAACCAAAAAATCCCAAACTTTGGTTTTATTTTTTTTTAAGGGTTTTAAAATGTTTTTGGAGCATTTTTTTTTTTGGGCAAATTTTTTTTTGTTTAAATTTTAATAATAAATACCTTAAAAAATTTTTAACCCCAAACAACTAAAACCCTTAAAAACTTTGTCCCACCAAAAACAAAAAAAAACCAGGGGGTTGGGGTTTTCCTTTTGGGGGGGCTCAGGGGTTTTTTTAAAAGGCCAAAAAATTTGGAAAAAACTTTTTCCCCCAACCCAGGGTTTTGGGGTTTTTCAAAAAAATTTTTTTTAAAAAGGCCCGACCCTTTAAAAAAAAAAATTGAAAATTTTTGTTTTCCATTAAAATTTACATTAAATTTGCCCCTTGGGGAAAGAAGTGTTCCTTTTAAATGCTAAAAAAAATTTTATAATTTTTGGTTTTGGGGAAAAAACACCCTTTTATAAAAATTTAATTTCGTTTTAAAAAAAATTTTCTAAAATTTTAAAATCATAAAAAAAAATTAAAAAAGAAAATTTTTTTAAAAACCCCTAAAAATATGAAAATTTTTCGGTAAAAAACCCCCTTTGTTTTTATACTTTTAAAAAAGTTAAAATAAAATTTTTTAATTCCCCTTTTGAATTGCTTTTTTGAAAAAAATTATTCAACCCCGCTTGATTTTTTGCCTTTCAAATTAAGAAAATGGAAATTTTTCCTTTCTGTTTTGGGAAAATTAAATTGAGTAAAACATTTAATCCTTTTAAATTTGTTTAACCCCCGGGGGGTTTCAAAAAAATAACATGGGGGAAAACCCCCCTTTAAAAAAAAAAGAAGGAACCCACAAAAAGAACCCCCAAGGAAACAAGCCCAAAGAACCCCCAAAGCCCAGGCAAGCCGCCCCCAAAAAAAACCCCCCAAAAAAACACCACAAAAAAAATTTTTGGGAAAAAAATTTTTTTTTTCCCCCCTGAAAAAGGGGGCCCCTTGGGGCCCAACCCTTTTTAGGGGGGATTTTTATTCCCTTTAATTTTTGAAAGGGATTGCGGGAAAAATTTAAGGGATTTTTAAGGGGGAAATTAAATTTTGGCCAGAAAAAAAATTCCCCTTAAAACCCAATATAAAACCCTCCTTGGGCCCATGCCCTTTGTTTTGCCCTTTGTTTTCTTTGGGGTTTTGGACACTAACCCCAAAAAACGGGCTAAAATTTTAAAAATTTAAAAATCCCTTTTAAAAGGGTTTTTTGTTTTCGGGAATTTTTTGGTAGTGCATTTTTTGGTTTGGGTTATGGGGGTTGGGGTTTGGGGGTTTTTACTTCTAAGGCATGGTTTGTTCATCAGACCATGGAATTTTTTAAAACCAAAACTTAGATTTTTTTTTCGACAGGGGCATAAAAACATGTTTTTGGCCAAAGCAGCCCCCCGGCCCACCCTCAAAGAAAAAACCGGGAAACCAACAAATGTAAAACCTATAGGGGTTTAAAAAAATAAATAAAGGAAAAACAAAGACCCCAAAATTGGAATAAAATTTTATTTTTTTAATTCCAATACAAAGGAGACTTTGTAATTTAAAAACCCAAATTTGACTTTTTTTCATTTAGTTTAGCAAAGCTTTAAAAATAGTGCCTTTTTTAAAATTTTAAGGGTGTTTTAAAAAAAAAATAACTAGGGGGGCAAACCAAACATTTTTTTATTTAAAATTCCATTAAAAATTACCAAAAATACCAAAATTTTTTTTCCAATTTTCCCTAAACAATGGATTATAAAAAAGCTTTTTGGCAGAAAAACAATTTTCATACAAACAAAACCCAGGGGAAAAACCCCCCCTTGGGGGCCCGTACTTTATTTTTTATAACCCAAAAAAGGGTTTTTGTCCCAAAAAAAAAGGGGAAAATTTTCATTTCTGATGAAAAAAACAATGGAAAACTTGTGTATTTTTTAGCATTTTTTGAAAAACAAAAAATTTAAAATTAAACCCAAATTTTTTAACCCCGAGTTTTGAAATGCCCCTGTTAAAAATTTTTAAAAAAATTAGGGGCAACCAAATTTATATTTTAATTTTTTATGTTGTGTTTTAAAATTTTAAAAAGGGGAAAACCAAATTAAAATTAAGGAAAAAAAAAAGGGTTTTTTCCCCCGGGTCCCTTTTTGGTTGTGCCTGGTGGGGGGTTCCCAATGTAAATTGTTCCATTTTAAATTTTTGGGGGGCACTTGTAAGGGGGGCCCTCCCCCGTTTTGTGGGTTAAATTTTTTGTTTTTGGGGTGAAACCCTGGGGGCCTGAAACGGGGGAAATTTTCCACAGCAAATTCAACCCCAGGTGGGGGCCCCCCCAAACAAACCCCCCTTCCCCCAACCCCACACACAACCACGCACGCACGCACCAACGCACGCCCCCCCACGCCCGCAATCGCACGCACGCACGAAACAACCCAACCCACCACCACGCACGCACGCCCCCAAACACACCCCAAAAACAAAACCCCCCCGGGAAAGCTTAAAAAATTTCTCTTAATTACCCAACCTGAACCCTAATGGGCCACCTCTGGGCCCCAAGGGTCCTAAAGGGGGCTGTGTTCCATTACGTCACCCCTGGGTCGGGGTTGCCACGAGCGCTGAGAAAAAACCCCCCAAGGGCCGTTTAAGAGGGGAATAAATTTTTAAAAGGGACCCCGCACAAAAAAAACCTAATGCCAGACATGGAAATGAAAATGATAGGAGGAGGGGGGGCAGGGGGTAAACCGGTTGGGTCAGGCCCCCAGTATCTTTTTGTTTCGTTTTTTTTCTTGGAGAAATTTTGAGAGCCCTTTAGAGCAGCGGCCCCAAGCAACCAACGGCTAAAAATGTTAAATGATGTAAAACCCGTGTGTTGAAAGTGGCTCTGTCTGTATCCAGTGTGTGTCAGGAGTTTTCGTGTGATCCCATGGCTTTGGGGGTTATGGGGGGTTGGGGGGGTAGATTACTTTTCTCCGACGGATACAGGGGGTCTGTGAAGTCATCAAATTGCCGTGGACTTTAAAAACCCTTTTTTTCCCGGGTAGTGAAAAATTTCCCACAGTGTGAATGCACAAAAACATGCACACATGCACGAACGCATGAAATCCACGCACGCACAAACACACACAACAACCGCACACAAAACACAGACACCACACACCCACCCCCTTAACGGAGTTTCAGAGAGTAGTATGCCGGGTGAATCCAACACACGGGGCAGGGGGCAAAACCACAAACCCAGGATCAAAAACTTCAGGGGGGCCCGCCCTTTAACCCATGGGGCAGGTTTTCCCACGGGCTTTACCCGGTCTGTGGGGTTTCTCTCCCCTGCCATATCTACGGGAGGAACTTTTGGGATATACTGGGGTTAAAAGGCCCACAACTCTAAAAAAGAGCTTTTTTCTTTAAAGGGTTTTAGTGGTTAGGTCCAAAGAACTGTAAAAAATATTTTTCTTCTTCCCATTTTTGTTATTTTTTGAAAAAAAAAAAAAATCATTTTAAAATCGTTGGCAAAAATCCAAGGGGGATTATTTATTTTAAATTGCAAAAGTAATTAGCCCCATTGAAATGCTCCACAATTATTTTTTTTCTACTGGAATATTGGGTTAGCTCCTCTCACACACAAATGCAGTACGTAGTAAAAATTTTAAAATATGCTGGTGAGTCAGAGGGAGAGAGGGCAGGGGCTGTCATACAAACAGCACTGAATGGGTCAGAAAAATTTTCCCCAGGGTTTAGATTTCCCCCAGTCTATCCCTGACAGAGTTCCCCGGGCTGTCAAACTATTATGAAGGGTAAAGAGGGAGGGTGTGGGGGGGCAGCGGTAGGGGAAAAGAAAGAAAAGACTGAATAGTGCCGGGCAATGGCTTATTTTCCCTTACAGAGGACAAATGTGTCAGTCAATTATCATACTGCGGATTTTAGCCCATGCTTTCTGTAGCGTTTTTAAACATTTCTTTTTGTAGGTTCATCTGTTTTTAACCCCCTTTTTTCCCCCTTGGGGGAAAAGGGGTCCGGGGAAAAAAACTGTTTGCTAAGTTTTGGGGATATATTTGTTCCCAAAAATTTACTGGAATTTTATGGTGGAAATGATTTTAAATGTGTACATAAATGGGGATATTTTGGGCCAAATTTTTTTAATGAATAGTTTTTTTTTTCTGAATTAACCCCCTGTTAAAAAATTACAAAATTTTTTATGAAATGTAAAGAAACCAAAATTTTTTAGACCTTTTTTGTGTGTCAAAACTATTGGGAAAATTTTCAAACATTTTCAAAATTTATCCTCCCTGGTTTTAAAATTCACTTTTTCATATTCTTTTTTGAATATTTAAAAATTTTAAGTTTATGAGGGGAAGTTTAAACCGTAGGGAGTTTGTAACAGACATCAGAGGGAAAAAGTTTCATAGCACTGTGTTTGTTATCTGCAGCATGGCTATTAGCTAGCAAGCAGTCACAGTTTAATTTTAAAGCCCCTGTTCCCCCTGGGACTGCAAAAGCCCCCGGGACACACACCCCCACACACACCACACACCAACACACAAAACCACACAAAAAACAAACCACACAACCACACACCACACCCAACACACACACACCCACACACACACACACACACCACACACACACACACACACACACACACACAGACAGAACCACACCCCCCTATAAACTGAGAAGTCCTTTATTCCCCCCTTTCCCTGCAGACGACTCCAGCTTTACGGGCTGGCCCCTCGTAAAAAAGGACTGAATACTTTTTAACCCCAGAGTTTAAACCCTTGGGGGTCCCAGAAAAGTGATTGTAAGGGGACCTTACCCGGTGAAACACTGTTAAAATGTGTAAAACCAATTTTAAAAGGCTCCAGGCCGGAATTTTGGGATTTCCAAACCCCCCCTTTGCTTGTTCCCAAATTTAAAAGTCATTGCCCTTCTACTGTACACTTTACTGGTGTGTGAGGGATTGGGTCAAGCACCCTTTAACCCCGAAGGGGGTTTTGAAAAGTTGGGGAACCCAAATTTATGTTCAGAACCCCCGGGGTTAAAATGCAGACCCGGCTACTTCGGTACGCCCGGGGTCTCCCTCTCTAGTGGTTTAAAGTGAGGGGGATGGGGGATGGATTTGCCGAGAAGATACTGTTTATTACTGTTTTTTGAAATGGAAAAGTGCTTTTTTCACACACATGTTTTAAAAATGGCCCCTACCGTCTGTAGAAAAATTTACAGAGAAAAAAACCCCCCCCAAAAAATAAAAGTGATTTATGTTACCCCAAAAAAATGAGTCAAACCATGGGTTTGATGATTCCCTCGACACTCCGGTGCAAAGGGCCCTTTCTCATACGTCCCGTGTCCACACGTGTCCATGTATAAGATACATCCCCTCTGGGTGGGCTGACGTGTGCCAAGGCCCTGCTGCCCTTTTGGGAAAAGGTCCCCCGCTAGCGTGCCCTTTTTTATCTCCCGGGGGAAAGTAACAGGGGGGGTGTCCGTAGGGGCTGCAGGGGTTGGGGAATGTGCCACAGCCCAAAACCCTTTTAACCCCGAGCTGGAGAGCACCCCGTCTCAGACACACACCCAAAAAATTTACGCACGGGACCCCACAACGCACCTACATAGAACCCCACAAAAAACACGTACACGAACCGCACACGCACACACACCACTGGGGTATCCACCCAAACCCCTGGCCAAGCCCTTTTTACTGGCCTGTAAAAAACACTGTGGTACTGAGCTCTGTCCCGAGAAACACAGTCCCGTGTTCTGAATGGCCCGGGAGAGCTGAAAACCCGCTTTAACAGTCTGGGGAAAATTTTCCCAAAAACATGAAGAAAGAATGGACAATGTTTTTAATGTATTGGTTTTAGGGAAAATGTTGGGATTTTAAATTTTTTGTTTCTCTTTAATGCATTATTGCCCGTCGTTTAACTGTTTCATTAGAAAGTGTTTTACGAACAAATTCCTGTACGGGAAAAACTCATTATTTTCAATGTAAGGTATTTTGGTGGACACAGAATTACTTTTTTTTGGTGTATATTTTTGTGACAAGCTTTCGTGTTTAGCTCCTTTCCTGTCGTACCGTCCCCCCGGGCAAAAAGTGATTTTTCGCAAGGGAAAAAAGCTTATGAATGAGGCCTAACTTTAGTTATACAGTTTACAGCATTGGAGAACCACAGGGGGTTTGTATACCCCCACAAATCCAAAAGACTCCCTTCTAGAGATCACAGGGGCATATCCTCATGCATAGGGGAAAAATTTCCCCAATGTCTAATTGAAGCCTTTCAGATTTAAATTTTGCGGTGGGTAACGTGTGCCCCAACTGGTGTGTAAACGTTCAGGGGGACGGACGCTGAGACATTTTTTAAAAAAGTTTTTTGGGCACTGCAGAGAAAAGGGGGGTGGGAAGATTTTACATAGTAACCTGCCTCTTTTCCAAAAACCGGGGTTTCCCTTTCGCCCCGGTGGAGGCAGGCAGTCACTGAGACAGAAAAAGTTGGCTAGGTGCCTTAGGGGTGGTGTTTTCCCGAGACAGAAAAGGGTTTGGTAGGTGCCCTTTGGGGTGGTGTTTTTTTGACTGAAAGGTTTGGGTAGGTGCCTTTGGGGGTGTTTTTCCCGTGACTGAAAAGGTTTTTTAGGTGCCCTTTGGCTGGTGTTTCCGGGGGTGAAAAACTTTTTGAGAACAAGAGAGGGAAAAAAAGAAATTTTCAGGGGCGATAAAGGAATCGGGTTACCCATCATTTACTGTTTTCAAAACTCTTTCCCCAAAAGGGTTTCAGTAGGCCTAAAGTAAACAAGTATTTTATAAAACTTCTTCTGTTTTTTTAATATTTCCCTATATTAGCTTAATGGGGCTTTGGGGAAAAATTAATGCTCCTAAATAAAAGGCATCTATATACAATGTCTTTTGAACTCAACCAACCCAAAGGGTTTTTTCTGCCAAACCCCGTACCTTTCCCTGTGAAATTAAAAATTCCGTGTGTGCTGTGAGGTTTGGTTCCCAGGGCCCCCTGTGTACTATAGAGCTGGTCCTGTAGAGGCCCCGTGTGTTTTAAGTGCCCAGGGGTAGGCAGGGCAGTGTTTGGGTAATTTATTGACCGTTTTGAGGCCTTTCCATGTCTGCCGGCCCCCGGGAGGAAAACAGATTTTTTGCCTCCGTATGTGTTTTGGAAGAGATATTTTGAGAGGAACAAGGGGAGATGGAGGAGAAGAGAACACCCGAAAAATTTATGTAAAGGGCCCCAGGGGTTCAGATTTTTATTATGTTTTTTTACCTGTGTAAAGGTGTAATTCCCGACCACATTACAGAACAAAATTTTTGGTATAACCCCAGGGTACAATTCAAAAGTTGTAGAGTTTAAAGATAAAATAAAAAAAGAATAAAAATAAAATATTTTATTTTTGGGTAAACAACGCTTTCTGCCCGCGGCTGGAACCCTGACCTGTTCCCCCGGAAGTAAAATACCCTTTTCCCAGACCTGCTGTTTTAACTCTTCTCTTTTCCCCACCTGCTATTTTCAAACCCCTAAATGCCCCTCTTGGTAAAACCCCCAAATGACAAAATTTTTCCCCGATGTACTGAACCCGTTGAAAACCCCTACAACCTGGATTTTTTATTTGACCCTGCCCGTATCTATGAACTTTTTTAACATCTTGGGGAAAAAACTGGCTTTTAAAGCCCTTTTACTGTTAAAATCGCCCCCCGGCACAGCCAGAAGGGGACTGGCCCCCCCCCTCAGAGCCTGGTTCCTCTCTGGGTTTTTTCCTAGGTTTTCTGCCCCTTTTTGGGGGTTTGGTGGGTTTTTTTGTATTTCACTTTGTGACATTGCTGATGTAAAAAGGGCTTTATAAATAAAATTTTATTGATTTTTATTGATAGTGGCCGGGGTATCAAAAGGGCTAAAATCTAAAAGTTTGTTTTTCCCCTGTGAAAAACCCAAAACAAATGAAAAAATTAAAAATTTGGGGCCCCCCGTTTTTAAAATTGCTAAATTTTTTCGTTGGCATTTTAATGTATAAATATGGTGTTGTTTTTCATTACCGTGCGATGCTGTGGTAGTTTCCCCAGTGTATTTTCTGATACAAGCAGCAGAACCCATGTGGGGTACTTTCCCCAAATTTTAAATTTTCTGCCCGGCGGGCAGGGAGGCGTCACTGAATTGTTCCCCACATTTAAGTACAGCTATTTTAAAAAAAGGCTCTCTTCCGTTTTTGTTTTTAGGAACGGATTTTTTCAAGCCTGAGGAAGGGAATAAATTTTAAAAGCCGTGGGTTTTTTACTGTAACAGCTGTACGATCTGGTGAAGCTGGAGAAAAGAGGGGGAAACGAGGGTTGGGGGGGAGAGGGGAAAGGGTTGGGGAAAAGAGGGGAAAGGCAGACTAGGGAAAAGGAAAGGGGGGAAAAGAGGTTAAAAAAGAAAGGGAAAAAAAAAAAAAGGGAAAAAAAAAAATAGGGGCTGGGAGGGGGCGGCGGAACCCGGAAAATTTAAAAATCTTAAAAGAAAAAACCCTTTTTAAAAAAAACTCCAACAGGAAGAAAGAAGAAGGAGGAAAGGGGAAACAAGGAAAAAAGGGGGGAAAAAAAACAAAGGATGGAGTTTTTTGGTCGTTGGAAGGGGATGAAGGGAAAAAAAAAGGGGAAAAAGTTAAAGGAACCCCAAAAAAAAGGGGAGGGGGGAAAAAAAAAAGAAAAAAAAAAAAGAAAAAAAAAGAGAAAAAAGGAAAAGAAGTGGGAGGAAAAAAAAAGGAAGAAAAAGGGGAAAAGGGGGAAAAGGGGTAAAAAAAGAAGAGAAAAAAAAAAAGGAAAAAAGGGAAAGAAAAAAAAGAAAAAAAAGCAAAAAAAAAAAAAAAAGAAAAAAAAAGAACGGGAAAAAAACCTTCTCAAAAAAAACGAAAAAAAAAAAAAGGGGAAGGAAAAAAAGGGAAAGAGAAAAAAACAAAAAAAAAAAAGGGAAAAAGGGCAAAAAAGGAAAAGGGGGGGGGAAAAGGGGGAAAAGGGAGTTTGGGAAAGGAAAAGGGGAAAAAAAAAAAAAAGGGGGGGCCCAAAATAAGGGGTTTAAAAAAATAGAAAA
Source organism: Coregonus suidteri (assembly GCA_036851935.1). Lineage (NCBI taxonomy): Eukaryota > Metazoa > Chordata > Actinopteri > Salmoniformes > Salmonidae > Coregonus > Coregonus suidteri. Next base: position 35,307 of record JAGTTL010000419.1, on the reverse strand, counting down.
CAAAAGAAAGGGAAAAAAAAAAGGAACGGGGAAAGCCCCCAAAAAAAAAAAGGGGGAAAAGGGGGAGAAAAAAAAAAAAAAAAAAAAGGGGAGAAAAGGGAAAAAAAAAAAGAGAAAAGGAAAAAAGGGGGGAAAAAAAAAAAAAAAAAGAGGAAAAAAAAAGGAAAAAAAAGGGAGAGGAAATTGGGAAAAGGGCCCCGGAAAAAAAAAGGAGAAAGGGGAAAAAAAAAAGAGAGGCAAAAAAAAAAAAAAAAAAGGGGAAGGAAAACCCCCAAAAAAAGGGGAAAAAAAAAAAAAAAAAGAAAAAAAAGGTTTCACATAATGTCTTTCTTGGGCATGTAAATAGGTTGGGAGAGGGTGATAAAATGCATGATGACTCTGAAATGGATGCACAGCTGAAATATGGGTTCCATGTGGTCAATAGAAAGCCAGTACTAATCTTATCATTTCTTAGTAAATAGGTCTGTTTCCCGTTTTTTTTAGAATGACGGACAATGTCACAAATAGATTTAATCCGCTCCCACGTTTTATTTTTATTTTGCATACTGTTGATAGTTTTGTGCTTGTTTCTAAGATTACGGGAATAGGTGTAGGTGTATTTATGTGTTTGAATCTCTGCCCTCGCATACAATACCACTTTGTCCTGTAGTCAAGATGCATGGTGTCGTTCACCGACTAATATTGCACTCCCCTTCATTGCTTTCCCTTTTTGTCTTTCGTCCACCCCTCCATTTTGGTAAGTGGTCATCAAAAGGTCAGGGAGGTGACTTGAAGTTGTGAAATGGCCTGAGCGTTGGTGGACCTATGGCAGGCTGAACATGCTAAAGCTACAAACAGGCCTGCGGCCTACAACTGCCAATACCAGGCTTATTAACGAATCAGCCCTCTTAACACAATAATGTGATCATTTCTCATTCTGCTGAATAACTAACCCTGGAGATGGGGAGGATGTCTGTGACCTGCATTACCCCCTGCCTCGTTATTCATATTAGGACATGAAAAGGGAGGAAGGGAGGAATGAAAAGAGGGGGATGAGAAAGAAAGAGAGAAAGGAAGAAAGGGCTCAATTTGAGTTAATTGTTTGATAGAAGTGGGTGGCTCTGCTAAATGTTACGGGTTTGGAATGAATGTCATGGACTTTATGACATCTGCTGAGAATAGGGCCTGTATGTATAGGAGCCTGTGAAGTGTGTCCCAGGTCACTGTGGAGGCAGGGAAAGGGGCTAGGAGCCAGGCAGCCAGTCCCAGGTCACTGTGGAGGCTGGGAAAGGGGCTAGGAGCCAGGTAAACCAGTCCCAGGTCTCTGTGGAGGCTGTAGGAGCTAGGAGCCAGGTACCAGTCCCAGGTCTCTGTGGAGGCTGGTTGTAGCTAGGAGCCAGTCAGCCAGTCCCAGGTCACTGTGGAGGCTGGTAGGAGCTAGGAGCCAGGCAGACACTCCCAGGTCACTGTGGAGGCTGGTAGAAGCTAGGAGCCAGGCAGCCAGTCCCAGGTCATGTGGGCTGTAGTAGCTAGGAGCCGCAGCCAGGAGCAGTCCAGGTCACTGTGGAGGCTGTAGGAGCTAGGACTAGAGCCAGGCAGCCAGTCCCAGGTCACTGTGGAGGCTGGTAGGAGCTAGGAGCCAGACAGACAGTCCCAGGTCACTGTGGAGGCTGGTAGTAGCTAGGGGCCGGCAGCCAGGCAGCCAGTCCCAGGTCACTGTGGAGGCTGGTAGGAGCTAGGAGCCAGGCAGCCAGGCAGCCAGTCCCAGGTCACTGTGGGAGGCTGGTAGGAGCTAGGAGCCAGACAGACAGTCCAGGGCACTGTGGAGGCTGGGAGTAGCTAGGAGCCAGGCAGCCGACAGCCCGTCCCAGGTCACTGTGGGAGGCTGGTAGGAGCTAGGAGCTGGAGCCAGGCAGCCAGTCCAGGTCACTGGGGGAGGCTGGGAGGAGCTAGGACCAGGGAGCCAGGGAGCCAGTCCCAGGTCACTGTGGAGGCTGGTAGGAGCTAGGAGCTAGGAGCCAGGCAGCCCGTCCAGGTCACTGTGGAGGCTGGGAGGAGCTAGGGGCCAGACAGACAGTCCCAGGTCACGGGGGAGGCTGGTAGTAGCTAGGAGCCAGGCACCGGGCACCATCCCGGGTCACTTGGGGCGGGTAGAGTAGGAGCCAGGCAACCCCCAGGTCACTTGGGGGCGGGTAGTGCTAGGGCCAGGCAGCCAGGCACCACAGCCCCCCAGGCCCACTGTGGGCTGTAGGACTTTTTTTTGTTCCTCGGGCCCCCTGATAGGATGCAGATGTCTGTTCACCGCCAGCGCAATACGCCAGATTCCCACACATTCACTCATTCAAAAACCCCCAAAACCCGGCATGGAAAACACCATATCCATCTCGCCCTCCTCCCCCCACAATCTGCCAACCCAGGTGCCTCCCCTGTATCTCTCCTACGGGTTCCCATGAGGACATTGGAAAGAAAAAAACCACTCCGCCTGCAGTTCGGGGTTTTTCACGGGGACATAAAACAGTACTAATTTTGATATAGGTTAAGGTGTCACGCCCTGGCTGGGGGGACACTGTTATGTTGAGCCAGGTGTGTAGTTCATGTTTGTATTTCATGTTGGCCGAGTGACCCCCAAATAGAGGCAAGAGTGCCCAGGGGCTGGGTGTCTCTGTTTGGGAGCCAATTTAAAACTGTGTTTTTCCCTTTGTGTTTGTGGGTTTTTGTTCTTTTTGGTTTTAAAAAACCCGAGAATCACGTTATCGTTGTTGTTTATCGTGTGATCATTCTTTTAATAAATGTTCACCCTCAAAGCGCCTTGTCCTCCCCCTTTAGACCCGTGACAAAAAAAAAAAACCCCCCAAACGGAAAAAGCAGCCTATGGGGAGCAAAAGGGGGTATTTGGGGAGAAATGGGAGAGCCGCGGGGTAAACCCCTTTTAGGGCTGAGTGGGGGAGTTGGGGCAAGGAGCGGAGTTGGGCGAGGATTAGAGGCCGGCCCCAGGGGGGGGGAAGCCCCCAGAAATGTTTGGGGGGGGGGCTCACGACGTCGGGCAGCGGGGGCCGCGATGGACGGTCCAGGGGTTGGCAGAGGAGGCCCCCAGGTTTTCGGGAGTCACTGTCACCAGGGGGGAGGGGGATGTAGAGGCCGGCGAAGGTACTGGCGTGTGTTGCCAGTCCGGTCCGGGCCCTTTTTCCGATCCCACGTAGGGCCCCGTGGGGTTGTTCCCAGTACGTCCGGCTGTTCCCGCCCCTAGCACCCGTCAGTGGGCGTTTTCTCAGCCCCGGGGCGGCCCTTCCTGCTCCCCCCACCAATCATGGTGCGTTTTGTCGCCCGGCCGGCCCGTCCCCCTCCCCGCACCAAGCATGGTGCGTTTCGTAGCCCCGGGGCGGCCCGTTTTCCCTCCCGCACCAATCAGGGGTCGCGCGTCACCCCGGCCGGCCCCTTCCTGCTCCCCCCCAGCCCACCGGGTGCGTGCCCCCAGCCCAGCCGTCCCTTCCACGCACCACCTCGGCGGCGTCGTCAGCCCGGAAAGGGCCCCTTCCTCCTCCACCACCAAACCAGGGGGCGTCGTCAGTGGGAAGGCCCCTTCCTCCCCCCGCACCAGCCGGGGTGCGCGTCGTCAGCCTGGGAAGGCCCGTTCCTCTCCACGCACCAACCAGGGGTGCGCCGTCAGTCCCGCACAAACCCCTGCCTGGGGCACCGGTGCCTGGTAAGGGCCCGGCAAGCTCCATACGGACTGAGCTATCCCCCTCCACCCTGTGCATCAGCTCCCGGGCGCAGGGCCAGACCGGACCAGGGCTTTTGGGGGGGTTTGAGAAGGAGTGGGGTCATGTCCGGAGCCCGGGTCCCCGCCTAGGCGGAGGCCCCCCGGGCCCCCCCCCTGTGGGATTAGTTGGCGCGGGCGGAGTCCGCGCCTTTAGGGGGGACTGTCAGCCCGGCTCTGGGACCGTTATGTTACCAGGGTGTTAGTTTTTGTTTTTATTTCTAGTTGGCCTGAGGCTCCCCAAACCCGAGGCAAAGAGTGTCAGTGGGGGCTGGGTGTCTCTGATTTGGGGGCCGTATTTAAAAATGTGTCTTTCCCTTTGTGGTTGTGGGGTTTTTTTCATATTTGGTTTGTGTAAAACCGTAGACATCACGTTATCGTCTGTTGTTTTTTGTGTGATCATTCGTTTTTAAAAAATTGTTCCCCCCAAAACGCCTTTGGGCCCTCCCTTTTTGACACCGTGACAAAAGGGGGGCTGGTGAAACATTTTAGGCTCTGCACCATACATAAGGGATCAGTTAAGAGTTTTTTATTTTTTTTTTTTTATTTCCTTTTTTAAAACCCGGTAAACCATTTTAGAACAAATTCTCTTTCCTGCGACCCGGGCCAAATAAAGCAACAGTGCGATAAAAAAAACAACACAGAGTTACAAAGGGGAAAACAAAACAAAAAATAAAAAAAACAAAAAATACAAATTATTACGTGTGCAAATTTTTGCAAATTATGGAGGGAAGGCAATAAAATAGGCTATAGTGCAAAAAAATTACAATTTTGTTTAAAACTGGAAAGTGTGCAGAGAATGTGCAAAAAAAAGATCTGGGTCAAAAGCAAATTAAATAACATTAGGGGTGAGGTAGTTTGGGGGCCTAATTTCAGATGGGCTTTTTCAGGTGCGTGATCGGTAAAAGGGTCTAAAAATGATGCTTAAAGTTAGTGAGGGAATGTGTCTCCAGTTTTAGAGATTTTTTTTTTTTTGTGGGGGGTGGTTTGTTTTTGGGGGGGTGGGTTTTTTTTTTTTTTGGGGGGTTTTGGGGGGGGGGGGTTTTTTTTTGTTGGGGGTTTTTTTTTTTTTTTTTTTTTGGTGGGCCCCCCCCGGGGAGGTTGGTTTTTCTTTGGGGGGTTTTAAATTGTTTTCCCCTTTGGGGTTTGGGTTTTTTTTTTTTTGGGTTTGTTTTTTGTGTTTTCTCGTTTTTTTTTGTTTTTTTTTTTTTTGGGTTTTGGGGGTTTTTTGGCCCCCTTTTTTTTTCCCGGGGGTTGGTTGGGGGGTTTTTTGGCTCTGTTTTTCTGGGTTTAAGGTTTTTTTTTTTTTTTTTTTTTTTTTTTTTTTTTCCTTAAAAAATTTTTTTTTTTTAAATTTCCCCTGGAAAAAAAGGGTGGTTTTTTTTTTTTAAAAAAAAAAAATCTAAACGTTTTTCGGGGGTTTTTTTTTTTTTTTCTTGGTTTTTTTTAATTTTTTTGTTTTATTGTGGGTTTTTCAAATGGTTTTTTTTTTTTTTTAAAAAAATTTTTTTTTTATTTCCTTTTAATCTTTTTGGTGGTTTGGTTTTTTTGTTTTTTTTGTGGGGGTGTTTTTTTTTGGGTTTTTTTTGTTTTTTTCCCTTTTTGGGGGTGGGGTTGGGGGGGTTTGGGGGGGGTGTTTTGGTTTGGGGCCCTCTTTTTTTTGGTGCCAAATGAGAAAATAGGGGGGGTTTTTGCCTGGGGGGTGTTTTATATGGGGGGCCAGGGGGTTTTTAGAAACTTTTTTGACCAGCCAAAAAGAGTGGGCCAAGTGGTGGTTAAATGGGGCGGAAGCCAAAAGGAGGCACGTGTGCCAAATTTTGGCTGGAGAGGGGGGCATTTTATAAAAATCCAATCGGATGTGGAAGTATTTTAGGGGGGGCATTTTTGGGAATGGTGAAGGGGTTTGGGAAAAATAAAAAACCTTCTGAAACTTTGGAGGGGGAATTTTTTTATTTGGAGGAGATTTTAATTTCCCGGAAAAAATTTTTAGTTACGACCTAGTAAGGGGGGTTTTTAATTCTAGTCGGGGGCGGTGAAGTTGGGGTTGGGGTTTTTTTTTTCTGTTTTTAAGGGGGCGGGAGGACTGGGTGGATAAAAAGGGTTTTTGGGGGTCTGTTAAACGGGCCCCCAAAAGGGGGTTTGGGGTTGGGGGGTTAAATGTAAGCAAGCAGATAGGCATCCCTCCTCAAACTTTTTTTCCGGCCTGGAGAAATGGGGCGGAGCTGAGCGGATTGGTTCTTCTCCCCTTCCGTCTCCACACGGAAACCGAGGCTGCGGACGGGATCTGTACGGTACGTGCGGTTGGGACTGAAATAGAAAACCATGGGAGTATCTGAACCCAGGCAGAGCTTTTCAGATACCCGGGGGCGCGACGGTTTGTCCATCCCGTCCAGGGATGTAACACGGCATCCATCCTCTTCTTTATTTTTCCCGTGGGTTTTTGTAATGTCCCCTGTGCCTCACCGCACCGCCCCTCACCGCACCCATATCAGGACCTATGCTTTCTTCTTCAGAAATTTGGGCTAGTTACCTCACCTTATCAGTAACTTTAAAAGAAAGGATGCTTTAAAAGCTGCAATTCACCTGGGTAAAAATTTCCCCCCGCCTTAATTAAATTGATCAAAAGGGCATTAAAGTAATTGGAAACCTAATGTAAGGTACTGAGTAGCTGAGGGAATCGTAAAGACATGTAAAGACCCGGTGAAAGTAGATGTTTTTTCAAATACCGAAATAGTATTCTATTTTGTGGGTTCCGACTTTGTAATAAAAATTGAATAAATATTTTCTTAAATGTACATTATATTTTTTTCACATTAGTCAGACTGCAGATTTTTTTTCAAAACAGACAGCATATACCATAAAAAATTTTGCACAAAAGTGTTTTTTTTTATTTTTTGTCTGTCACATAAAAAAAGACCTACTGCAGTTTAGAGTATGTCTGCTCTATACAGTAAAAACTCTGGCTTTTCCCCACCAGCCTCATAACCTGAAGGCTTTTGATCTGGCCCCATTAGAAGGGGTGCCTCTTGCATTTTGGGGGAAAATAAAGGGCCGAATGATGTCTCAGAGGTATGTACAATTTTTTTTAAAACATTTCAGTTCACCGAGCTGTGGAGAGGGAAGGGAGATGGGGGAGTCGGAGGAGAGGGGCAGAGAGGAAGGAAAGGGGGGAGTCGAGAGGGAAAGGGCAGAAGGAGGGAGAGGGAGTAGGGAGGAGGGAAGGGAGGGGTTTAGGAGCGAAAGGGGGATGGAGGGGGATAGGGAGCGGGAAAAAAATAGGAGAGTAGGGAGATCGAGGGCTCAGTTCCACTGAGAGGATTCCTCAGCCCGGGCCAGGTTTTTTAGAAGAAGAGCAAAAGGGGCTGCTGTTTGGCGAGGAAAAAGGGGCTGATGGATGTTGAGTGGATTTCAAGTGGGATGAATCATGGCTATTTATTTGACCCTCATCACATCTGAACTCTTCCCCCAGCAGGACGAGGGGGGGAGGAGGAGAAGGGGGTCGGGCTTAGTTCAGTTCTGCTCATCTCTCTCTCTCTCTCCTCTCCTCTCTCTCTCTCTCGCTGTCTCCACCCTCTCTCTCTCTCTTTCTCTCTCTGTCTCACTCCTCCTCTCTCTCTCTCTTCCTGCTAACATAGCCTGCTGGAGGAAGATGGGACACGTCAATGGTGTGTTATTAATTAGGCTCTCTGCTTACACGGCAGGCCAGCAATAAGGGTCTGATCCTGGTCTTGCTGCCTGTGTTTATATGGAGAGTGGAGAGGCAACGTAATGCAACACGCAACACAGAGACAGAGAGGTCACTGTGATGGTGGGGGTTTTCCATATGGCTCTCCGTCTCCAATGGCCTCCTTTCTTGACTGCATATCTTCTTGTTCATTGCTTACCTCATTTTATTGATCTCAATGAGACAAATGCGTGTCATGTCCCTTATCAGCTAAATAAAAGGGATAAATTTAGGTTTATTTTTTCTCTGTCATTAGTGGTTTACATAGGCCCAGGTGTTATGAGGAGGATTCACACACGCACTAGGCCCTTTTAAAAGCCTTTTATAGGCTCTTCAACATCTAAACGGGGTGACCTCACCCACCCCTCAGACCACCACCCTGTAGATATATACTGAGAGCACCTGTTTTGACCTGTAAAGACGTAGGCCATTTACAATATAGTATGGCTGCCAAAGAGAACACTGAACACAGACCTGCTGGAGAGTACATCTGAGAGGTTATTGGCTCTCTGGAGAACAGTAGTGGCTGCTGGGAAACATGCAGGTCCTTCCTGTTGGCCTCAGTTATTCCACACTGTTATCTGCTAGGCTGATAGTGCTGCAGCTACAGCCGCTGTTCTCAGGACCTCCATCACACAACAGAACCACACATTCTGATGGGGACACACAGTGGAGAACCTATTGCTGCTCCATTCTGCCAGTCCTCATGGTGTGCTGATACTATTGTACTGTATTAGCTGGTTTTGAACCATGAATATGAGGGAGTTTTGGGAACAGCAGCTGAGACTTATAGTGTCATTTATGGTGATGTCATTTATCTTACAGTAGGTTGTGTCTCCAATGTTTAGATGATGACTAACCGGTGCCTCCGCATATTAACTCTTACATATTTACATTTACATTTTAGTCATTTAGCGACGCTCTTAACCAGAGCGACTTACAGGAGCAATTAGGGTTTAAGTACCTTGCTCAAGGGCACATTTTCGTCATTTAGCAGACGTCTTATCCAAAAAGTTTCCCCAATTGGGGCTTTCACCCTATACCCAGTGGGAAAACCAAATTTACATTTTTTTTGGGGGGGGGGGGGGGGGGGGGGGGGGGGGGGGGGGTTAAAAAAGGAACTTTATCCTACCCAGGTAACCTTTAAAGAGGGGGGGTTTCAAAGGGTCCCCGGAAGGTGGTGAGGGGACTAAGCGGTCCTGGCGTCTTTGGGGGAAAGCTTTTTCCCAAAAAAGGGGGGTTGCCAGAGAAGCAAACCCGTTTTGACTGGGCGGAGCAGGACTTGCTTCCGCCAGGGAAGGGGGGGCCAGCAGGCCAGAGGTGGATGAACGCAAGCCTCTTTTGGGGTTGTAGGGACTGATCAGACCCCCGAAGGAAAAGATTTTCCCGGGCCCCCTAAATGCTCCATAGGAAAGCACCATGGTCTTGAAAGCGGTTTGCGGTTTTTCAATGGAACCCAGGGGAGTGTGGGGGGAAAAGGGGGGGTGCCTTTAGAAAAATTTTGGGAAAGGGTTTAAAACCCCAAGGGCGGGGGCCCTTCTGGAGAGTGTAGGGGTTTAAGGGCACGGGCCGGGAGGCCACCCAAACAGGAGTTTGCAGTAGTCCAGACGGGAGATGAAAAAGTGCTGGTTTAGGACCTGGGGCCGTTTCCCTTTTGAAAGGGCAGGGTTTTTACTTTTCCGAATGTGAGAGCATAAACCTCCCGGGAGGGGGTAAAACCCCCTTTGGGAATGGGGGCGGGAAAAACGCCCGGGTGTTGTCCAGGGTAAAGCCTGGGCCCTCTTCGCACCTGGGAGGGGACACAGCGGAGTTGTAAACCCCGTTGATGGCGGGGTTAGGGGAACGGGCGGGCCTTTCCCCCGGGGGGGAAGAGCAGCTCCGTCTTGCCGGGGTTCAGTTTTGAGGTGGTGATCCGTCATCCATACTGATTTTTCTGCAGACATGCGAGATGCGATTCGAAACCGGTTTTCCCAAAAGGGGGGAAAGGAGAAGATTAGTTGGTTCGTAAGCGTACCCCCGATAGGAGGGGCCATGTGAGGATATGACAGAGCCAAGGGGACTTGGGGTATAGGGAAAAAAGGAGAGGGCCTAGAACTGGGGCCCTGGGGGACCCCATTTGGGGGAGGGGCACGTGGTGCGGAGACAGCTTCTCGCCACCCCATTTGGTGGGAGGCCCCCCGGTCAGGTAGGCCCGAAATTTCCAGGAGGGGACCCGCGCCGGAGATGCCCAGCTGGGAAAGAGGGTGGAGGGGGGGATCTAGGGGTTCCAGTATAAAAGGCCAGCAGACAGTCTAGAAGGACAAGAGCAGGGGAGAGAGAGTTAGCTTTACCCGTGCGGGGGAGCCTCCGTGACACAGAGAAGAGCAGTCTAAAGTTTGAAGACAGCCTAAAACCCGGACTGGTTTGGATCAAGAAGGTCATTTGAGAGAGATAGAAAGAGATTTGGTTTTAAAAAAGGAAAGTTTCAATTTTTTGGAAAAGAAAAGAAAAAAAGGGGATAGGGTCTGTAGTTTAAATCAGTGGGATCGAGGGGTTTTTTTGAAAAGGGGGAGCAACTTCGCTCTCGGAAGAGGGAAAAGGGACATGGCCAGCGGTAAAGGATGATTAAATCAGCGGAGGTGAGGAAAAAAAGGGGAAAAGGTTTCACCGGAGATGGTCTGGAGAAGAGGGGAGGGGAGGGGGTCAAGCGGGCAGGTTTGTTGGGCGGCCGGAGTCAAAAGGGCGCGGTTTTTATCGGAGAGAGGGGGGAGAAAGAAGCCAAAGCAAAAGGGTTAGGGAGTGTGAGTGGGCCCAAAGCAGTGTCATTAGACTTAGCAAACGAGGACAAAATGCCCGTAACCCTTTTTTTTAAAAGGGGTTTGAGGGAAATTTCACCCACAAAAGAGAGGGGGGGGGGGGGGGGGGGGGGGGGGGGAATTCACCCGGGCGGAAATGTGGCAAAGGCTTCCTAGGGTTAGGGGCCCAGATGTTTGGGAAATTTTAGAGGGGGAGAAAGGGCCCTTAGCAGCAAAAACCCAGATGAAGAAAATTTTAGAGAGGGGGGAGTAAAAGATCCCGGGTCGGAAGGGAGTTGAGTTTTCTTCCTTTTCCCGCTCCGCTCCCCCGGATTTTTCGGGGGTTTTCTGTGAGTCGCAAATGAGCCATCAACCCCAGGGGGTGGGGGGGGAGGGACCAGCGGGGCCGGGGAGGATAGGGGACACAGAGATTTAAAAGGATCCCAAAGGAAAGGGAGGAGAGGGGGGTTTGGGAGGAGGCGGGAATCGGAAAGATTGGAGGGAGAAGGATTGAGCAGGGGGAAAAAGAGATGATAGGATTGGAAGGGGAAAGGAGGGGAGTGGGAAGAGAGGAGAGCGAAGGTTCGGGGGCCGCATTCCCATCTGTGTAGGGGCAGAGTGATTTATTGTGGGGGGAAAGAGCGAGAGGGGAAAAGGAAAAAAAAGAAAGTGGTCGGGGGGACATGGGGGGAGTTGCAGTGAGATTAGAGAAGAGCAGCATCTAGTAAAGATGAGGTAAAGGGTTTTGCCGGGCCTTGTGAGTGGGGGGGGGAGGGTTTGAGAGGGGAGGTCAAAAGAGGAGGGGAAAGGGGAAAAAGAAGGGGGGCAGGGGAAAAAAGAGTCAAATGTGGAAAAGGGGGGTTTGAAACCCCCCAAAAAACTGTGGGGGGTTGAGCCACCTCGGGAAAGGAACTTATCAAGGCGGCAAGCTCTTTGATGAACTCTCCAAGGGAACCTGGGGGGCGATAGATGAAAAGGGAAATTTAAGCTTAAAGGGGTTTAGTGACTGGACAGGGGAATTTCCCAAATAAAGGAGATAGACAGGTGGGTCGGGGGAAAAAATTTTGAGAATGTCCCCCGGGGAAAGGATGAGGTTTCCCTTGTCCCACCACCCCTCTGACCGATGCCTCGGGGTATCCCAAAAGAACCCCATGGCCGGGACGGGAGGGGAGCAGTAGGGGGTTAGAAAGTTTTTTTCAGTGGAACCCATTTTTCCCTCAGGCCGGGGAAGTGGGGGGGAATGGAGATTGCATAGGTGGGAAAAAGTCAGCTTTTTTTGGCAGCAGAAGGGCCCAGTTAAAGGGGCTGCCTGGCCTGGAACTCCAGGTGGGGGTGCGTCCCAGGGCCCCCAACCAAAGGTTAGAGAGGCAGCAGCCCCCCGGGGGTGGGGGGGCTTTGGGTGTAGCCGTGCAGAGGGGAAGAGAACAGGGATGGGGCAGAGGCATAGTTAAAAGGGCTGTAGAAAAATGGTACAATAATGCAGAGGAGATGGGAAAATGAAATAAAACTAAAATCGGGGGGGTTGAGAGCAGGGCCCCCCTCACCAAAACTTCTACTCAGAAAAATAAGGTTTCACTAAAACCACCCGAAAAAAAAAACTCAAACCAATTTCCCCCTTTAGAAATCAGAATTGTTGTGAACCACAGCTTTTTAAATTTTTTAAAAAGGAATAACCAACCCACTTTATTAGCTAGTAACTATGAAACCATAGAACTAGCATGCTAGCACCCAAAAAAAACACACATTTTAGCCCCAAAACATTTGGTCACAAAAAACCCCACCAATAGGGTGTTAACACACTAAGAGTTGATTCGTGTCCGTGCTTTTGGCTAGTGCAAGGCCACTGTGTTGCCCTTTGTTTGAAAAAAAGGTTACCCTAACTAGTTTGTGCTACCCCCGGCACCGCCAAAAAAACCAATGCCAAAACCCACAGAAAACTCCCCACAACAGCCTAGATGCCTAGCTATGACCCCAAGCAACAAAGGCAGTAGCACCCAAAAACACACAGTTTAGCCCAAAACTTAACCCCATAAACAAAAAATTCATGTCCGTGTCTATTTCCCTTTTCGTAACGCAGCAAAAATTAAAAAGTTGGTAGCTAGCACCAAATTTAAAATTGGGAAAAAACCCCTTTCCCCCCGTTGCACCTTTAAAAAGAAATCCCCCAAACGTTACCAGTATACCCCCTAGCTAGCTAGCATCCAAGAGTGTGTTAACACACTAAACAGATAATTTATGACCCGGAAATAGTTCCTTTCATAACGCAAACAAAAAAAAAAAGTTATTTTATTTTAATGCGCTCTATTTTTTTTTTATCTATCTTAAGATTTTTTCCCTTTTTAAAAAAAGATTGTTGGGGAAGGGGTTGTAAATAAGTTTTCATGTAAGGTCTACACCTGTTGTATTCGGCGCCCTGGGGGCAAAAAAATTGTATTTTTTTTGACAACATGTCTCCTATTACCTCATCCATTGATTCAGTACTAAGTTGATATTATGACCAAATTATAATAGATCTTGTTTCCCTTTTCCCCCCTGTTACTTCTTAATTCCCCTTTTTGGCTGTTCCCCCGTAGTTTTAGTTTTGACGTGGTCCCCCCGAATGAGACACCCGTTTTTTAAAAAAAAAATTTTTTTAAACACCCTGAGCAGTTTTCACTTGACCAGCACTGAAAGGTTACATTCCCAAAAGGTCGAAGAGGGTCAACCCAAAAAGGGCCGGGCAATAACAAGTAGTAGACTTTGGTCTTTTACCAGGGAAATATTTCATAAACAAAAAAATCTTTATGACAACCAAAATGGTGGTCTTATTTAACTTAAAAAAAAAAGAGAGAGGGGAGAAGGGGGAGAGATTGGGGGAGGAGAGAGGGGAAAGGGAGAGCGGGGGGGAGAGAGGGGAGAAAAGAAAAAGAAAGAGAGAGAGGGAAAAGAGAAGAGAGGGGAGAGAGGGAGAGTGAAAAGAAAGAGAGGGGAGAAAGAGAAGAGAGAGAGAGAGAGAGAGAGAGAGAGACCCCAGGTAGTGAAAAAAGAGAGGGGAGAGAGAGAAGGGGGGGAGAGAGAAGAGAGAGAGAGAGAGAGAGGAGAGAGGAGAAGAGAGAGAGGGGAGAGAGGAGAGAGAGAGAGAAAGGCACACTCTGGACAAGTATTTTGGTTTTTGGGGAGAATACAAATCCGGACACCATTTCCATTTTCAAACTTGTACAGTAACATGTCCCACATATCGCTTTAACCCCAAACATCATCAACGTGAAACATCCATGAAATCAGTGTCCCCGTGTTTACGGGGTTGTAAGCAAAGGGCAAAGTATGGTTTTGGTATCAGGGTTGGGGTGGAAGGTTTGTACCATCGTCACAGTATCCAGTACAGCTGAGTGATGTAATATCAGTAGGGGATGAAGCACCCGATCAAGATGACAGGGCCCAGCCAGCGGATCCTGGTGTCCCGCTGTCTCTGAATTAAAAGAGCTTTTTCCTTTAAAGCCCTTTCTGTCCTGCCCCTTGGGGGCCCGGGGAAGATGCCATAGGGGTAGTTCCCGTCGGGCACTGAAGATGCCCAAATTTTAACTCAGAGACACACAGGACACCAAGGCCAGAAAAGGGCCGGTCTGTGTGTATAATTATTGTGTACAGTAAATTTTTACATATTATTTTATGAGAGACACCCTTTTTTTGAATCCGGCGATCCAAAAAATAGCCCGTATAAAATCTGTTCTCTCCCCCCTTATTTCCGTGGTCAGTAAGTGCCCACTAAAATGAACCCCCCGAAAAAAAACCATGGGCACCAAGGTGGAAAAATATCAGAGTATTTTGTGTTTTATTTTTGAGAGAGGCTGGGGACAGTATTTTTTAGCATATATAGTATTTTATATTCTTTTGGGGAGTCCCCTTGACAATAGTACCTTGATTGGACTGAATGGTTTTGGGGGCTCTAAGTAAGACAGTTCCCTTGAAGGGAGCTCCTAACTGCCGTCTTATGACACAACAAAAAAAGCCAAAAACCGACCATTTTGGGCAGTAAAAAAAAAAGCCATCCCCCAGGCCCCTAACAGGGGCTGTGGGGGAGAGGAGCCATTTAAAAAACTGAGTTTACTTTAAACACAACACAGCAGAAAAGAAAAGAGCAGAACAGAGCAAAGCACAGTAGATGCCAGGGAAAAATTTAAGGGTTGCTGTTTATCCCCTGAGGAGGGGGGTGCCCCCAAATCACCCCGGGCCCCGGCTCCAAATCCAACACCCACAAAAACCCCCACACACTGCACACACACACACACACACACACACACCAAACACAAACACACACACACAACCACAAAAACACGACTCACAAAACTCACACACTCACCCCACTCACAACCCCCACCACACACACACCCAACACACACTTCACCACTCCCCAAACACATACCCCCAAAAACCCCTCACACTAAAACCACTCACATCACACAAACACAAACCCTCATACACCCCACTCAACACACACCACCAAAACCCCACACACAAACCAAAATCCAACCACCCCCACACACATACTCTCTCTCACACACCCCCCCACACCACACACCCACAGCCCCGCCCGAGCCCAAAAATGAAACCCAACACACCAAACAAACATCCCCAAAACTTTACACACAAACCCCCACACCACACCCCTCTCTCTACACACCACACACCCCACACACCGACAAACCAGTGAGCTAAAAATGAAATAGCGCAAACAGTCATGCCCCCACTGTTGTGGGTTTACATGAACTAGGGGCCCCTCCCTATAGAAAGTGACATAAACAAGCAGGGCCCCAGGGGAGGAAAGGGGCCCTCAGCGCGATGATGAGCGGTCTCCGGAGCTCCTTGAAGTGCAGCGGCGGGGGTGCGAAGGGGGTGAGGGCGAGGGGGGTTTCGAAGGGGAGGCGAGGGGGTGCGAAGGGGGAGGCGAGGGGGGGGTGAAGGGGGAGGGGAGGGGGGAGGAGGGGGAGGGGGGGGGGGGGTAGGCACGCACACCATAGGGGTTGGG
The DNA here is from genome assembly GCA_036851935.1 of Coregonus suidteri. NCBI lineage: Eukaryota > Metazoa > Chordata > Actinopteri > Salmoniformes > Salmonidae > Coregonus > Coregonus suidteri. The sequence continues at coordinate 20,068 of JAGTTL010000419.1, read as the reverse complement.
AGGGAGCACGCGACTTCATTTTCCGGCTGATTTAGTTAGAAAGGTGGTGCCCAAAAAGGGGAAAACAGCTAGGCTGTCGGGCCGGGGGTAGGACGCCCCCCGGCAAACAGGGCACAGATGATAAAAAGATCACTTTAAAGAACAATTCCCCTAAAATTTTATGGGTCGCTCAGTGGTCTCCCAGGCAAACCCCGGGGTGCGAGGCTAAAATGCTCTATCAATTTATTTTGATTCACGCCGGAGCTATTCCCGCACATAAGGATTTTAAAAAAAAATGACACCGGGAGATAGAAAAATTTTATCTGCAAAAATATTAACCCCGAGAAAAACGTATGGACGCCGGGGTTAATTTGCCCCGAAATCCCCCGAATGCAGGGAGGAGGTGAGGGAAAAGTTAGAACTAAGGGTTTTTTTTCTTTCTTCTTCCCCTAGGCGCAAAAATGAGAAAAAAACACCATTTACAAAACCCTGTATGCATTTACGCTGCCTGACACACACGCATGACGTACACACACCCTTTCAAACCCCCCCCCCCCCCCCCCCCCCCCCCCCCCCCCCCCCCCCCCCCCCCCCACCCCCACACACACACCAAAACACACACCAAAAACCAACCCGCTTCCCCCCGGGACTATTTGCTTTTGTATTTTTTTAAATGCTTTTTTGAAGTCTAAACCAAAACCCTTTTCTCAGTCAGGCAGCCCCGGGGTTTTGGAACACTAAGCACCCTTTTCGTAAATAAATCTTTCCAGGGGAGCTAAATTTGATGCTCAGTAAACAAAAGGGGGCCCGGGGACGTAAGGTGCTCAAATGATTACCCTTTCAAAAGGTTTTATTAAAGCGGAGACATGATGGGTTTTCCCCGGGTTTCAGTTGGGTTTTAAAATGGTCCAAAACCTCTTTAAATCCATCCCACCCCCTCCCTGTCTGCCCATTGTATGGGTGCTGGGCTGAATTGGAAAACAGTAAAGTTAGATGTTTACCAGGCCCTTTTTAATTTTTTAATCCCTTTCAATTTTTCATATTTGGGCCCTTTTTTTCCCATTTAAAACCTAGGTTGTTTTTTGTATTGAGGGTCATAGGATTGCTCGATACTCTGACCTGTTCATGGTCCTCTTTGTGTGTGTAAATCTGAAACCAGAAAACAGTTATAAAGTTGTTTTAGAAAATTTCCAGTAGTTAAGAACCGTGATCACCTCTGTGCCTTACAGACAATATCTGACCTCTGATACATTTACATTTACATTTAGTCATTTAGCAGCGCTCTTATGCCAGAGGACTGTACAGTTAGTGAATAACAGTGAGGAAAAAATATTTGATCCCCTGCTGATTTTGTACATTTGCCCACTGACAAAGAAATGTAATTCTATAGTTTAATGTAGGTATTTGAATAGTGAGAGACAGAATAACAAAAAAAAATCCAGAAAAAAGCATGTCAAAAATGTTAAAATTGATTGCATTTTAATGAGGAAATAAAGTATTTGACCCCCTCTCAATCAGAAAAGGAAAATTTTTTTTTTTCTGGCTCCCAGGGTCTTTTATACAGGTAACGAGCTGAGATTAGGAGCACACTCTTAAAGGGAGTGCTCCTAATCTCAGCTTGTTACCTGTATAAAAAGACACCTGTCCACAGAAGCAATCATAAAAAAAACATAAATCAGATTCCAAACTCTCCACCATGGCCAAGACCAAAGAAGCTCTCCAGGATGTCAGGGACAAATTGTAGACCTACACAAGGCTGAATGGGCTTACAAGACCATCGCCAAGCAGCTGGTGAGAAGGTGACAACAGTTGGTGCGATATTCGCAAAGGCCAGAAACACAAAATACTGTCAATTCACTGGCCTGGTGCTCCAGCAATCTCACTCGTGGAGTGCAATGATCATGGAGAACGGTGAGGAATCAGCCAAGAACTACACGGGCGGATCTTGTCAATGATCCAAGGCAGCTGGCGGCCATAGTCACAAGAAAACACTTGGTAACACACTACGCCGTGGGAAGGACTGAAATCTGCAGCGATCCGCAGGTCCCCCTGCTAAGAAAGCACATATACAGGCCCGTCTGAAGTTGTGCCAATGACACTGAAAATGGATTCAGAGGAGAACGGTGTGAAAGCTGTTGCTGTCAGGTGAGACCCAAATCAAGCTCTTTGGCATCAACTCAACTCGCAGGTTTTTGGAGGAGGAGGGAATTGCTGCCTATGACCCAAGAACCACCATACACCCACCGTCAAACATGGAGGCTGGAACATTAGGCTTTGGGGTGTATGTTCTCTAAGGGGACAGGACAACTCCCCGCATCAAAGGGACGAATGGATGGGGCCATGTACCGTCAAATCTTGGGTGGAGAACCGCCTTCCTCAGCCAGGGCATTGAACAATGGGTCATGGTCATGGGTATTCCAGCATGACAATGGACCGAAAACACACGGCCAAGGCAACAAAGGAAGTGGGATCAAGAAGAAGTACATTAAGGTCCTGGAGTGGCCTAGCCAGTCTCCAGACCTTACTCAAATAGAAAAATCTCGTGAGAGAGCTGAAGTGTTCGAGTTACCAACGTCAGCCTCGAAACCTAATGACTTGGAGAAGATCTGCAAACAGGAGAGGACAAAATCCCTCCTGAGCTGTTGTGCAAACCTGGTTTGCCAACTACAAGAAACGTCTGACCTCTGTGATGCAACAAGGGTTTTCGGCCCCAAGTATTAAGTCATGTTTTGCAGAGGGGTCAAACTACTTATTTCCCTCATTAAAATGCAATCAATTCATAACATTTCTTTGACATGTGTTTTTTCTGAATTTTGTTTGTGTTATTCTGTCCTCTTACTGTTCAAAATAAACATAAGCATTAAAATTATAGGACTGATCATGTCTTTGTCAGTTGGGCAAAACATACAAACTCAGGCAGGGGATCAAATACTTTTTCCATCAACTGTATATATGGTTCACAGTACTACAACACATGTCAGGTATGTAAGGTTTATCATTAGGTTCATACCATTTTTACATGGAGAATTTGCTATGTAGTTCAAAATCCAGAAGAAAGAAACTTACAGTAGTCTGATTCATACTCTAGGAGCGCCGACTTCACGCTAAGTTGAGCGATGGCATTGTCATAGATATCCTCCCTCATCCTCTCATGCGAACTTAATGTTTCCACTTCCTGGTTACATAATGATTCTGCAATTACATGGTATCATTTCGTTTGATAAGGTTACTTATCATTAGGATCATTAGTCATACACTGCACCATGGGATTGTCTGGACCACTCATTGTTTGTAGCACCTTATCCAGATCTTTCTCCAGGTTGTCGTGGTTGTAGCGATCGATACGACATTTCAGCTCCCTCCTAAGGTGTGAACATTGCATTCAGGTCTGGACACCTGCTGATGGTCACTCAAGTACTTGCTGATGCTTCAATACGGGAGCCTATGCCACTAAATGGTGAACTACTTTGACCCATGGCCATCTTGGCACTACAGGATTAAGCCCTATGGGCTCTCGGCCCTTTCAATGCTAGTGCACTATATAGGAAGGATATGTTAGTGCAGTAGATCTCGCTCACTCATATAGATATACATGAGCTAGCCTGGTACGCATTCTGATTTACAGTGCATTTGCAGACAGAGTATTCAGCCCCTTGAATGATGTTCACATTTTGTTACGTTACGGCTTGGGATGAGTGTTCTGGATTAAAGTAATATTTTTCCTCATTAATCCACAGACAATCCATATAATGGACAAAGACCAAAACAGGTTTCGATTTTGTCGTCATCAGTATAAGTATAAAGTATTCAAACCCTCCTCTGGATCATCCAGTGGTCATGACAACTTCAGACAGGCTCCAGGGATGCGCTGGCTGAGCAGATCATCCTTGCTGATGCGCTACAATTCATTGGAGTCCACCTGTGGTAAATTCAATGTGGTGGACTATGATTTTCTGCGAAAAGGCACACAGGCTCTATATAAGGCATTGACCACAGTTGACGATGAGCTGTCAGTTCTGCGCCATGACCCTAAGTTCCTCATGTCCATAGATGAACCGAGACAGGAGATTGTGCATCGAGCCACAGATCTGGGGAACTTCTTTGGGTACCAAAACATCTCGCAAACATCTGAAGGTTGTCCAATAATAGACGCCAGTGACCTCATCATCTTAAAACGGGAAAGAAGTTTGGAACATTCCAGAGCTGGCCGCCCGGCCCCAGCCTGAGAACAGGTCTGCAAGGGCCTTAGTCAGGGAGGTGACCAAGAACCCGATTGTCCCTTGTGACAGAGCTCAGAGTTCTCTGATGTGAGTGTGTGAACCTTCCAGAAGGACAACAAGCTCTGACAGCAATCACCAATGCAGTTAATACAGGTATGAGTGGCAGAACGGAAGCACTCCTCAGTAAAGAGACTAATGACAGCCCCTGGAAGTTGCCAAAAAAAGGCACCTAAAGGACTCTCACACTATGAAAAACAACTTATGTCTGGTCTGATGAAATGCCAGATTGAACTCTTTAAAAATCTGAATGGCCAAGCGTTCACGTCTGGAGGAAATCTTAGATTCCGTCCCTCACCAGTGAAGCATGGTGGTACCAGCATCATGCTGTGCGGATGACCTCTAGCATGCAGGGACTTAGGAGGAATAGTGCAGGATTGAGGGAAGATGAACGAGCAAAGTACTTGAGAGATCCTTGATGTATAACCTGCTCCAGAGCGGCTCAGGACCTAGACTGGCGGTGAAGACTCTACCCTACACCAAGACAACGCAGGCAATGGCCATGCGGGACAAGTCCTGAGCTACATCCTTGAGTGGTCATTTCCAAAGCCCAGACTTGAAACCATATCGTAGAGACCTGAAAATAGCTGTGCAGCGCGGCTCCCCATCTCCCCTGACGCGGCGTTTGCAGAGATCTGCAGAGAAGAATGGGAGAAAATCTCAAATTACCGGGTGCCAAGATTGAGCAGTGTCATACCCAACTCGGCACTCGAGGAAAGGTGTTAAACCATACCTGACCCAAAGGTGCTTCAACAGCACACGCAACAACCCACACTGATAACTAGTAAATGTATATTTCACGTTTTTTTATTTTAATTACTTAAACAAAATTTCTACAAAACACAGTCTATGCTATGTACATTATGGGGTATTGTGTGTAGATGACCCGATAAAAAAATAATATTTAATTCCAGGATTATGAGACTAGTGCTGTAACTAGGTGTTGTCAAAATCAGTGAGGGCCTAAGTGAAGGTGTCTGATAACTTCCGAATGCACTGTCTACTGTATATCATATATAATATAACATTATTTTAATAGCAGTGACACTGGTAAGGTGAGGGATCCTCTGAAGAGTATGAACTTAGGCTGAGGGAGAAGAGGGGAATCCTAGCAAACCTGCCACACATGTTGAAGTGGGGGGTGACCGAGTGGCGCAGTGGCTAAGGCATGCATTCAGTGACTCTGAGGAGGTCACTACAGACCCCACTAGTTCGTCCCACAGGCTTTATCACAACCCGATACCTTTGATGGTGAGTCCCATTAGAGGCGAGGCACAATTAGAGGAAGGTTGGCCGGTGTACGGCCGAATCATTAGGCTGCTGGATTAAGTATTGGTCTTACTGACTTGCCTAGTTAAAGCCACAATGTTAGCACCTGTAGTAGTGTCTTAATTAATCTGCTGCAGATAGAAAACTTTGCACAGTATTGCCCCTAGTCTCCTGTAAACACATTCTGGTGACTCATGGGCAGACAAAACACATTTTCAAGCAGCACACACTACACACATGCTACACCTCACTTAAAAACGTTGTTTTACAGAGTTTAATTTCAGAGAGATGACACCGGAAGCGTGATTAGAGAGGAGATCATGAGAGAGATTCATGAGAGACGATAAGCTGCATAGAGAGGACAGCAATACAGAGTAAGAGAGAAGAGAATAGACAGAGAGGAGTGAAAAATGTAGAGACAGAAATAGAGAGTGTTATTGAGAGATTTATGAGAGACCAGAGGATCTTACAAGACTCAAAAACAGACAACACACATTAAGCCAATACACCAAATTAGTCCACGGTTTTTAGTTACAATATAGAGGCGTTGTCATTAGCAGAGCTTTTGATCTGAAGTAATGCAATTATCTGCACATTGAGAATGCGGGTTGATGACTCAGCCGGTTAATCACGTTAGCCCCTCTCGTGGCATCTTGGCTTTGATGTACGGACATATTCCTGCAGTCAGGGGGTGTTATAATTTCAACCATTTTGTTGATTCATCATATGGTAGAGCTTTGTTAATTGCCCTGGTTCACTTAGTTTTGCAATTTTTGCATCTGTGTGAGTTGGGATGTGAAATCCTATTCCTCAACTTCTTCCCCTCACAGACCATCGGCCATCCAAGGTGAAATCTACTCTCTGGCTCAGGTGCTTCTTTCTGTGCAGTGCTCACCTTGTTCCTTATGTTTAAAACCCTCAACATATTTTAGCATACCCTTTTGTTTCTCCACACTGCTTTGATTTTAAACCCAGTTGTTCCCCATCAAAAACCCGGAGGGTTTAGGAAGCGTGCCCAGCTGGTATTTTTGACTTGGTTTAAGTGGTTTTTTAAAATGACAATGGAGGGGTTTTCCTTTTCGGAGCTGGTAAAGAGTCTAATCAAGCGTTCTGCTCCATAAAAAATGCAACGCCTTGGCCCCCATAGAGGATTTAAAAGAGCAGTCTGGGGTTTTGGGAAAAATGGTAAATTTGGGTCTTTTAAAAATTTCATGTTACACATTGGTTTTTAAAAATACAATTTAAAAATGCTCATGGTTTACCCACAACTGTTTGTCTTTATCTTTAACCCCAAAAAATAAAATTTATTATTACAAACATTGTTTAAAAGAAACAAAAAAGGGAAAAAGAAAAAAATATGGGCTTCAAAAATATGTTTAAAAAACTTTTCCATGGGGATCTAGAAGCCTTCTAGGGAATTTAAAAGGGGGGGTTTCCTTCCCTAGATCCACCCGTCAGCTGTTCCCAAAAAACAAGTGAGGGGACCCTGTTTTTTGATTTTAAAATCGCAGACTATAGTTTTAAATTGTGGGTTGGGGGCTGATACGGAGGGTTTTGGGGTGGGGTGGGGGTGTTTTTTTGGCACACTTTAATTAGGGGGACCCCCATATAAAAAAGGAGGAAGTCCTTTTGGTTTTCACGCACTGCAAGGGGCCCAGTCCTAGTGTGTTTTGGGCCCAAGGAGCGGGAACAACTATGAAAACCCTGGCTCCCCCCTTCCCCATCTCCGATTTGGGGGGGAGGAGGGAGGGAGGGGGGGGGGAAAGAAGGGGGAAGGGAGGGAGGGAGGGGGGGGGGAAGAGAGGGGGATAAAGGGAAACCCATTTTAAATTTAAAAAGGGTATAATTATAATTCCCTTTGTGGCCGTCTGCTTTGGCAGGCAGCGGGCCTTTTTAATTTCCCTCTCTTTACATCTGTCTACTGCTGGGGGTCAAAGGGCCAGAGCTTTTCCCTGTCAGGTTTTATTCCATTATTGTTTAACGGCCCACCATTTCACTTCTTAGCTTCACATTTTAAAGGGAATTTTAAAAACAAAACCTCGGGCCCCCTTTTATTTTACTTTGGGTTTACAGGGCCCTGGAAAAAAATAAAAAATGACAGAAACCAGTTCGAGAATGATGAAGGTTTGTGTTTTCATTTTGTTATTTGTGGAAAAGGGATTTGAGTGGAATTTCCTTTTAAAATTTGGGATTTGGATTACTGCCTTTTTTGAAGTAGAGGCCTTGTGCATTGCAGTGGTAATAAAGCCCTTAAATGATACTGTCCAAGGGGCAGGACCTTTAACAAAGAAAAATGACTCCATTATTAGCTGGTAGTTAAATGGTCAGTTTTTGATCTGGGGAGGTTTAGTTTCAGAGATAAACCCCAAATTTTAAATTACAAAATTACCCTCTTCACTCCCTTGTAGCAAAGGGACCAAAAACGTTATTTGACTGAAATTTGGGGCAAGATGGAGTTTTGGGGAGAAGATGTTTATCCTCAGGGTTCAAGATTTGGTGACACAGCCCCTGATTAGTGGGGTTTTTAGAGTAGACCCCATAGTCTGTGTAGCCCACACCCAAACATCGGGTGTCACCGAACTACCAATAAAAGGGGACAAGGGTTTCACCATCAATTAAACCCCGCCAACGGGCTCGGGGGCGGGAGCCAATCCCAATGTGGATCTATTAGCAATTTTCCCCTCATTTGATTCATTCATCACAGTCTTTTCTGGCTGACGCCCTTTTTGCAACTTGGGCCTTTTTCCATGGGAAGGGTTAGAGTTTTTGATTTAAAAAAGGTTTTTTTTGCAGATATGGATTTTCGGAGAGTCAATCCCCAGGGGGTACAAATGCAGCTGCAATCACCAGGTTTGGGGATTTAGTAGATGGTTAAATAAAGGGTTTTTTTTACCCCAAGGGTAACTTTTTTGTTTTGGGGTTTTGGGTTGCACTATTTGCTTTGTCCTTGGCCAGGTCGCGGTTGAAATGAGAACCTTTTCCCCAAAAGGTTTCCCGGTTAAAAAAAAGGTAAAAATTAAAAAAATAAAAAGGGGTTTTAGTAGTTCTGTAAAATCATTTTTTGATTTGGGATAGGTGTTTATCATTCAGCGGGATAGGGGACACCCGGGGACATGAAATTTGGGTAAGTAGCTGGGGGGCAGGCGGGAGTTTGGTCGGGGCGCACCCAAATACAGTTGGCTGTCCCCCCAAGAAAAACCCCAAAACCCCCCCAAAACCCCCCGTTTCCCCCTCCGGGCCAAGCGGGACCTCGTGGGTCTTTAGGACTAAGTAAGGGGTGAAAGTAATTGGGAAATGGGAAGGGCTCTGAGGGGCCCAGCCCGGCCTTTGGCTGGCAGCAGCAGGGGCCAGAGGTCGGGGACGATTTTTTTCCCAAAGGGGCTACTTTGATTTTTTAACAACCAAAATATTGATTAGACTGTAATAAAAAATTTTGATTGGGCCTTTTTTCTTAGGCTGCATTTCAATCATGTGAGGGCTGAGGGGGGGATGGTGAGAGAGAGAGAGAGGGGGGTGAGAGAGAGGAGAGAGGAGGGAAAATGAAAGGGGGGGGAAAGGGAAAAAAGGAGGGGGGGTTGAGAAAAGCCCCTCCCAGACAAAAAAAGGGAAACCCAGCCCTGTTTGGGGGGGGTTTTCCGGGGCCTTTTGGGAAATGGAAAAGGGACAGCTAATTTGGCCAGTTTTTTAAAAACCTTTAAAAAAAAATTCTTGGCCTCCCCCGGGGGCCGGGCCTTTAAATACTGGGGATCGGTTTCGAAAGGCAATCCCGGTGTGTACCAAAGGGAATGTGGATTCATTTTTCCCAAAAAACCCCCCTCCTCCCCCTTCCCCCTGGACAATGCACCTGCAAAAACCACACCCCCTCCCCTCTCTAACCCGTCCCCCCTTTCTCCCCTTTAACTTCCCCTCCCCCCCTCCGTCTCTTTTACTTCGCTCCGTTCACTCACTTGGGTCTCTGTCATTTTTTAAAAATAATGACCGGGGGTTTAAAGGGAAAACAATGCCTGCCTCAAATTCCATCAGGGGTGACGCTGGGGCTCCTTCCTCTCGGGCGAGGCGGGGTGACGGGGCTGTCGGGGGGGGAAAGTGATGGAGGGGGGGGTTGCCACGCGGCGATGGGGATGGGGAGGGATCGGAAATCAGGACGGGACAGAAGCACAGATGTCATTGTGAGAGTTCCATTTTGGGGCATAAAAAATGACCACCATTGGAACCTTCTAGGAAAAACTTTGAATCAAATTTAAGCTGTTAAAGGAGGGCAGTTACTGGCGTTTTAAAATAACTCACAAACAGGCACACCCGAAACACATACAGGCATGCACATACAATTAATTATGGGCAGCAGGCAAGTTGGATTGGGGGGATTTTTGTAATTTCTTAACCCCATATTTATTGGGGTTGAAAAAAATTGGGGTTTCCCCCGGGAAAATTACCCTTTGCTTCAAAAATTTAGGTTTTTTTCCATAACTTAAGTTTTTGGGGTTTCAAGACCCCAGCCAGTTTTTGGCCACCCAATATTTTTAAATTTTGATTTTTAAGGGTTTGGGCCCGGGTTGGAGAAAGCAGCTTTTTAATGCCTTGCACGAAACACCCGAAAGCTGTTTTTTTTGGGAAAAGAGAGGAGACCCAAAGAGGTTTTACATATGTTTGTGTTTGCAGATTGGGGCAGGGCCGGGATTGATAACTTTTACTGATTCGCTGGGAAATTGATCCCTGGAGGGAAATTTTTTGACGGGGGGGGGAGGGTGGCTGGGTGGGGGGGGGGGGGGTCTTGATGGGTGGGGGGGGAAATATGGCAAAGGGAGAAAAGGATGGAGAGAGCCACCAGCCGAGCAGTGACTGTGTATGAGCTTGCTCTTTCCGAACTTTGGGGTTTTGGAGAGTAGTCAAAGGACATCACAGTTTCATTTTTAATTTTGGCATTCTTCTGCCCTTTTGCAACATTTACTATAAGTTACCCTGTTTCCTTAGTGCTGTAACCATGGGATTTTGTCTGTCTAGTGACTACAAAAAGGCCCTAAAATTTAAGAAATAAGGCCTGAGGAGGTTGGATATGGCCAATATACCACAGCTAAGGGCTGTTCTTATGCACGACCAACGCGGGGGCCCTTGCCGTTTTATTTTCCCCATATACCCCCAAATTTCCTATTAAAAACTGGTTACAATGAAATTAGAACAGAAAAATACTTTTTTTTTTGTCATACCAGTGGTTTACGGTCGATATACCAGGCTTGAGCCAATCGCTTTCGGGGCCGAACGCCCCTTTTTAAATTTTATTTTAAAGGTTTCAGTTATTTTTAGGATCTAGGATTGTCACCTTTGATACCAGTTACTTGATCTGGGGTATTTGTGGCAAAAAAAAAAAAGCATGAAGGGGCAAAAATTTTTCCTGGGAAAACAATCAATGTTGGAAAAAAAACACCCCCTGATGTTGTCACCCAGAACACAATTTATTTTCCAAGCATAGCACATAATATTTCATATAGAGGGGTTTTTTTAAAATGCCCAAAGATTTTAAGTAGGGCTTGGGTTTTCCTTTTTGCCGGGGGGAAATCAGGTTTTTCCTGGGATCATGATACTGGTATCAGGAAACCATAATAGGATCCATGTGGGTGGCCAATATCAAAAAAATTGGGGCCATCGAAAAAAAAAAATTTTTATAAACAAAAGATGAGGGATAAATTTGGCGGTGTTTACTTTTCCAATCCCCGAAAATTTCCTTTCCATCAGGCCGGCGTGTTTTTGCGTCGAGTGGTTTGGAATAGGTAAATGGGAAAAACTGGTGAGGGAAATGCAGTTTTTAAAAAGGAAGTCTGTAAATATTTGAAAGCACTTTATGTAGCATAACACAAAAACATGGAAAAGGGTTTCATCAGTAACCCGGGCAGGGTTTATGGGGCAGAAAAAAAAGGGAAAAATTCTTTCCTAAATTTTTTCACGGGGAAAAGATGGGGGGCTCGCCAGGGGCCTGATTGTGACAGAGGGGTTTTTGTTCAAAATATTTTTGCCTGTGGGGGACTACAGCTGTTTTTCTCAAAAAAACATTCAGCAGCACGTGGGATGGGTAGGAAGGGTAAAAGGGACTCCCCCAAATAAAAATTTATGGGTTTAAAAATGAAAAAAATATCCAGAATGTTTTTTTTCTTTCTGAATCTGGGTGCTGTTTTGCATGTTGTTTTCGGGGATATTACAAGTCCTGAAATAGATATTAGTCTTAAGACCTAGTTTTTTTAATTAGTGATTTGGGCCGACAGAGCACTTCATACTCATGCGGCTGATCAGGGGGAGCCTGGTGGGAGGAGCTAAGGAGGAGGGGCTCTTTGTAATGGGGAAGGGAATTAAGGGAACGGTATCAAAAAAATAAAAACTTTATAAAAAACCCAAACATGTTGGACCCTTTCCCTTTTATTCCTTTCCCAAACCCATTACAATGAGCCCTTTTCCCCGTAGCTCCTCCCACGAGCCCCCCTCTGCTCCCTGATCCAGGGAAAACCAACCCTTTTCCATTGTATACCCAAATCCATTTTAAAAACTTTTTGAAACCCTTTTTAACCCCCCTCTTTTTCCTGCAAGTTTTTTATTACAGTCTCTTCATTCCTTTTTTCTTTTTTCAAGGTCATTTATAACGGGGAATCTATAAAATCTAAAGGAGAAATTTATATAAATTTTTACTTTTTAATAGAAATTTAAAAAAAAATTTTTAAAAAATGACCCAAATCTGTATGTCAGTGGATGAAAAATGAATAGAAATTTGCCCCCCCAACCCTCTTCCTTTCCTTCCTTCCTTCCTTTTTTCTTCCTTCCCTTCCCTTTCCTCCTTCCTTTTCCCTTCCCTTCCCTTTCCTTCCTTCCTTCCTTCCTTTTTCCCTTTCCCTTTCCCTTTCCTTTTCTTTCTTTTTCTTCTTTTTTTCTTTCTTTCTTTCTTTTTTTTTCTTTCTTTCCCCCTCTTTTTTTCTTTTTTCTTTTTTCCCCTTTTTTTCTTTCTTTCTCTTTTCTTTTTTTCTTTTTTTTCTTTTTTTCTTTTTTTCTTTCTTTCTTCTTTCTTTCTTTCTTTCTTTTTTTTTCTTTCTTTCTTTCTCTCTCTCTTTTTTTTCTTTTCTTCTTTTTTTCTTTCTTTTTTCTTTCTTTCTTTCTTTCTTTTTCTTTCTTTTTTCTCTTTCTTTCTTTCTTTCTTCTCTTTTTTTCTTTCTTTTCTTTCTTTTTTTTTCCCTCTTTCCCCTTCTTTCTTTTTTTTTCTCTTCCTTTCTTCTTTCTTTTTTTCGTCTTTTTTCTTTTTTTTTTCTTTCTTTCTTTCTTCTTTCTTTTTTTCTTTTTTTTTCTTCTTCTTTCTTTTTTTTTTTTTTTCTTTCTTTTTTTTCTTTCTTTCTTTCTTTTTTTCTTTTCTTTTTTCCCTAACTACTAGAAACCCCAGGAGACCAGACTTTGGGTTGCCCCAATGTACACAGGTAATATCTTTTTACCCATTTAGGCGAGCATCTACGAGTAAGAAACATCCCTTTTGAGGGTTTTAAAAAACAGATTTAAATTTATGTAGAAAGATAAGGACCTAATTTTTTAAGAATACTTTGGGTTTTTTCCAGCCGGAATTTAAAAGGTTTAAATTTGGAGATTTTGTGTCACTGTTTAACACCCCAAAAAACCTGTAGCTCAGCGGGATGAGCAGGGCGCTTGGTAACGCCAGGGTATTTGGGTTTTCGTTTCCGGGGGACCACTAATACGTAAAAATGTTTTGCAACATGACTGTAAGTCGTTTGGTTTAAAAGCGTCTGAAAAAGCATTTTATTTTTTTAAAAATGTAAAACCAAAAATTAGGGTTTTTAGGAAATTTTAAAAAAAATTAATAAAAATGAAAAGCTGAAATGTCTTGATTCAATAAGTTTTAAACCCCTTTTGGGTTTTTCCCAAGCCTAAATAATTTTCAGGAGCAAAAATTTTGGTTTAAACAAAGACATAATAAGTTGCATAAAACTCACTCTGTGTGCAATAATGGGGTTTTAAATAGGATTTTTTAAAAGACTACCCCATCTCTGTACCCCACACATACAATTATCTGAAAGGATCTCTCCCGAGCGGGGAATTTCAAGCACAGATTCAATCACAAAGACCAGGGGGGGGTTTTTCCCAATAGTTCGTAAAAAAAGGGCCCCTTTTGGAAAGGGGGAAAAAAAAAAAAAAAAGAAATTGAATACCCCTTTGACCCGGGGTGAAGTTATTAATTCCATTTTTGGAGGGCGTACCAAACCCCCAGTCACTACAAAAAAAAGGTGTCCTTCCAAAACCATTTGCCGGAGAGGAAGGAAACCGTTTCAGGATTTCCCCATGAGGCCAATGGTCATTTTAAAACATTTACAGAGTTTAATGGTGTGATAAGAGAAAAGTGGGGAGGGACAACAACATTTTTTTTACCCCAAAAATACAAACCCTTTATTAAACAGTGAAAAGAAGGAAGTTTGTCCCCCGAATACAAATTTTCCCAAAAAACTTTGCACCCTGTTTGCAAAAAGGGCATAAATTTAATAAAAGAAAAAAATTTGGTAAAAAAATTTAACTTTTTGCCGAATACAAAGCTTTTAGGGTTGGGGGCAAAAAACAAAACAAAACTGAGAAACCATTTCTATTTCAAGCATAGTGGGGGCGGGCTTTCATTTTAGGGGGTATGCTTTAATCGGCCGGTCTGGGGGATTTTTTTTGGGGAGGAAAAAATACAGGGAATGAGCTAACCCACGGCAAAACCCTAGGGGAAAAACCGGGTTTTCGGGCCCTTTTTCCCAACGGGAAAATGGAGACAGGGCCCAAATATACAGGAGTGCTTCCCAGACGACGTTAATGTTCCTGAGTGGCCTAGTTCAGTTTGATTAAATTGTTTTTAAAGACAGGGAAAATGACTGTTTTGCAAGATCAACAACCGATTGAGAGACCTTGAAGTTTTGTTTTTTTCTTTGTGAAAAATATTGTGCAACCCCGGGTGTGCAAAGCTCCTGGGGGGATCACAGCTGAACGCTGCCAAAGGTGATTCTAACATGTTTTGGGCTCAGGGGGTTTGAATACTTATCAATCAAGATATATTAGCAAGCAAGCAAGTTTATTTAAAGAACAATTCATACATCAAAGCAATTAAATTTGTGCTTTAAAAAAGGGTTTTTCTATCAAAAAAAATTTGAAAACATCAAATAAAAAAAATTAAAAGTAAGAAAAAAAACCCAAAGTTAAAAATTTAAAAATTTAAAAATGGGATGAAAAATGGGAAAAACCAAAAGGGCTAAACATTTTGGGTTTCTTTTAAGTGCTCAGTCGTAGGAACGTAAAAAGGGAGAAGTTTTTTTAAACTGGTTTAAAAAAGGATACTTTTGGGGGCACATTAAGATTTTTCTGGTAGTTTATTCCAGTTTGTTGCAGCATCAGTGCTAAACGCGCTTCCCTTTTTTGGGTTTCGGGCCTGGGCCTATTTAGCGACTTTTCCGGGGCCCTCGTTTTATATTTTTAGGGTTTTTTTTTCCAACATTTTTTTAAAAACATTAGATCCTTTTTTCTACTAGAATTGAGAAAATTATGTGCGACGTGACAAAAAAATTAAAATGAAAATTTTTTAATCCCACTTTGTAACCCCACAAAATGTGGAAAAAGTAAAGGGGGGGGAATACTTTCTAAAGGGAAAACTGTACACAGTGTAATTTTTGGATCCCTAACCCATCTAAGTGTAAAAAATACCCTTTTGGGAAAGGGCCCCCTTTTGGAAAGGGGCCCCTTTGGGAAAGGGCCCCCTTTGGAAGGCCCCTTTTGGAAGGCCCCTAGGGGAAGGTCCCCATTGGAATGCCCCTTTGGGAATCCCCTTTGGAAGGGTCCCTATTGGAAGTCCCTTTTGGGAAATGTCCCCTTTGGAATGCCCCTTTTTGGGAAGGCCCCAAAAGGGAAAAGGCCCCTATTGGAAGGTCCCCTTTTGGGAAGGCCCCCCTTTGGAAAAGGGTCCCCTTTGGGAAGCCCCCTTTGGGAATGTCCCCTTTGGAAGGCCCCCTTTTGGAAGGTCCCCTTTGAAGTCCCTTTTGGGAATGTCCCCTTTTGGAATGCCCCAAATGTTTTGGGAGCTGACTCTAAATGGGAAATTTTGCAGGTGTATGTTTTTGAGTGGCTTAAATTGAATGCTCGATTGGGTTTCACAAAAACCAGAGGATTTTTATACAAATTTTGGTGAAATAAAAAAATTAAGGAAAACACAGGGAACAGAGATCCCAAAGAAGCTTTTTCCCAATTACTCGCTGGATTTTAAGTAAAGCCATGTAAAGTTTCCCCCAATACATTTTACACCTCTGGAGTGCACCCTGGGAGCAGTTTGGTGCTGAAAAACGGGAACTTTTACACATTTTAAAAAAGTATCGGGAATGGCACATTTGCATTTGGTTTGTGTGTGTGTATGTGTAGTGTATGTGTATGTGTGTTGTTGTATGGTTGTGTGTGTGTGTTGTGTGTGTGTCGTGTGTGTGTGTGTGTGTGTGTGTGTGTGTGTGGGTGTGTGTGTGTGTGTGTGTGTGTGTGTGTGTGTGTGTGTGAAGAGAGAGAGAGTTGACAGCAGCCAAATCGACTTCAGAGCGGAGAGCGGATGGACAGAGAGTGGGGGGTGGATGTGCAAACACTGTGAAGCGTTTGCGTTGATAAATTCTGCCATAATCAGGGCTCCAGATGAGAGTGGTTTGTGTTGTGGACTGTTCTTCAATGAGTGTTATGCAGTGTCTCCCTGAGCTAAAGTAGTAGTTGGAGTTTACTGCGATAGTAATTCTTTAGCACGTTCACATATGCACATACACACACACACAGCTTAACACAATCCACACCACACTATGCTTCCGTTATCCCCACTACGGAAGGCATCAGCAAGGCATCAGACGGACATCCAGAGAGAGTGAATACTCGCAGTATATGGTCACCAGGCGGCCCAGAGCAGTCAGGCAGTCAGTCAGGCAGGCAGTCAGTCATCAGTGAGTTCTGCCATGTCGTTCGTGCATGGTCTTAAATCTGATAATATATCAATCATAATGTGTTAGATGTAATCCATCTGACTTTCAGTGTGCTGGGGTCAGGGAAGGGAATTAGCATAAGTGCCCCACTGCCATTCAATTACCAGTCATAAGAGGAGTAGTGGATGGAGCGCTCTCCCTCTCTTCTATATAATAATAGCAACTGAGGGCCCGGCACTGGCGATCGATACGCTGGGGTACAGTCTCACAATGTCACGGCTCTTACTAATGGCAGCTGGCTTTCTTGGCGGAGGGGATCAAATACCGCGTATCTCCCTGGGTTCAGTCTGGATGTCCGCGTGGTCTATCCCTGGTGACAAGGGGTTGTAAATGACACCTCTGTTGTGATGGGAAACTCGCAGGGCCTTTTGGGGTTTATTTACTCAGACTACAGTACCACCCCATGGGTGCTGGCGCCTCAGGGCCTCTCAGAGGGCCAAGAGAACACTTGTCAGGGTTGGGGGGACATAACAGCCACATCAGCCTCAGCTGCTACTGGTCCGGAGGCAAACATACTGTACAAAATGGCAGTTTTCCCAAAACTCCTCTACGGCATCCTCCCCCACCCCCTACATTGGGTTAACTCGACATCAGGGAGGTAGAGAGTATGTGCTGCTGGTTAAAACTAGTGAAGAGGATTGGAACCACAGCATAGTTACACCTTTTGCATTAACCTCAGTTGTAACAATTCTGTCCTCTCAGAAGAACGCTTGCAGATTATTTTCAATTCAAACTGTCTGGTAGATTCCTTTATAATCACTGACATGTGATGAGAAAACATTCAAATGAAATTACATAATAAAACTCTGTAAGAGTGCTGACATGAGGGACTGTAAATTGATATTTATAATAAGAGGACCTTTGTAGATGCTCATCCAACTGAATCACAAACATGACACTATTTCTATATTATTATATCTCTATTCTTCAAATATAAAAGGGTTACATATAAACAGGGTTGGTTTTGAAGTGCAAGCTAAACAATGGAATTATGCCCTTTAATTTCGAGCCAGGGATGCTGAAGTGATGTTCTAATTGAAAAAACATGAAGCCCCGGAACGTGGCATGTCAGAATTTCAAATGGAGGCAGAAATGGGCAGACGGAACAGCACAGCGCCTTCCCTGACATAGGCTGCTTCATACTGGACAACACACAAGCAGGCAGACCAATAAACATATGTAGATACAGATACACAGATAGATACTGTAGGTAGAAGGTAGACATGGAAGTAATCAATTGCACATATAGATTGTCAGGGAAAATCCAGTCTGAAATGACAAACTTTAGAAGCCTTGTAAAAACTCCAATACACTACATTTAAAATGTCCTGCAACAGGGTGATCAAATTAAGATCCCACATCTGTAGACAAACATGCAGTACATGCAGACAGGAGGACAGACAAAAACAAATAAGAGTTAGAAGAAAATGTATTATTATTGTGCAAAAGACGATGCAGAAAATGCTTCAAAAAGGCTCAAAACAAAACAAACCTGAGAAAACTATGCAGAGAAAGAACATTTACATTTACATTTTAGTCATTTAGCAGACGCTCTTATCCAGAGCGACTTACAGTTAGTGAATACTTTTTTTTTTTTATAATACTGGCCCCCCGAGTGGGAATCGAAAACCCACAACCCTGGCGTTGCAAACGCCATGCTCTATCAACTGAGCTACATCCTGTTGGCCATTCCCTCCCCCTACCCTGGACGACGCTGGGCCAATTGTGCACCGCCCATGAGTCTCCCGGTCGCGGCCAGCGGCGACAGAGCCTGGAGAAAATGTCTTGAATGAAACGACATTCACTATGTCTAGCAAGTCTTTACAGCTGTCCAGCATGTCCACTATGATCCCTAGTCATTAATACTGTTGAGATAAGGAGGAGAAGGTGCAGGCTCTTCAGGACATGTTGAGTCGTTTCTGTAAAGCAGGAAAGACCATACATCTGACATGGATCCAGCCTCATTTGAAGTGTTTCTGCAGCGGAAGCCATCTCGCCATAGGCACTGGGAGTGTATGAAAGATAAACCATGTATGTAATTAATAGAGATATGGGTCAGTGGACAACAGAGATCGGGCAGGCTGGGCCATGTCCCTCCACCCTCCTCTGCTCTGTTATTTTAAGAGAGAGAGAGAGAGAGAGAGAGAGAGAGAGAGAGAGAGAGAGAGAGAGAGAGAGAGAGAGAGAGAGAGAGAGAGAGAGAGAAGAGAGAGAGAGAGTAGAGATGAGACAGATGAGAGAGAGAGAGAGAGAGAGAGAGAGAGAGAGAGAGAGAGAGAGAGAGAGATATTGTGCTTCTGTCCCCAACCAAGGAGAGCCTACAGCAGCACCTAGATCTTCTGCACAGATTCCGTCAGACCTGGGCCCTGACAGTAAATCTCAGTAAGACAAAAATAATGGTGCTCCAAAAAAGGTCTAGTTGCCAGGACCACAAATACAAATTCCATCTAGACACCGTTGCCTAGACCACACAAAAAACGATACATACCTCGGCCTAAACATCAGCGCCACAGGTAACTTCCACAAAGATGTGAACGATCTGAGAGACAAGGCAAGAAGGGCCTTCTATGCCATCAAAAGGAATATACAATTCGACATACCAATTAGGATCTGGCTAAAAATACTTGAAACAGTTATAGAACCCATTGCCCTTTATGGTTGTGAGGTCTGGGGTCTGCTCACCAACCATCAATTCACAAAATGGGACAAACACCAAATGGAGACTCTGCATGCAGAATTCTGCAAAAATATCCTACGTGTACAACGTAAAACACCAAATAATACATGCAGAGCAGAATTAGGCCGATACCCGCTAATTATCAAAATCCAGAAAAGAGCAGTTAAATTCTACAACCACCTAAAAGGAAGTGTTTCCCAAACCTTCCATAACGAAGCCATCACCTACAGAGAGATGAACCTGGAGAAGAGTCCCTTAAGCAAGCTGGTCCAGGGGCTCTCTTCACAAACACAAACAGACCCCACAGAGCCCCATTATGGATACACAATTAGACCCAACCAAATCATGAGAAAACTAAAAGATAATTACTTGACACATTGGAAAGAATCAACCAAAAAACTAAGCAAACTAGAATGCTATTTGGCCCTAAACAGAGAGTACACAGTGGCAGAATACCTGACCACTGTGACTGACCCAAACTTAAGGAAAGCTTTGACTATGTACAGACTCAGTGAGCATAGCCTTGCTATTGAGAAAGGCCGCCTTAGGCAGACCTGGCTCTCAAGAGAAGACAGGCTATGTGCACACTGCCCACAAAATGAGGTGGAAAAACTGAGCTGCACTTCCTAACTCTCCTGCCAAATGTTATGACCATATTAGAGACAAATATTTCCCTCAGATTACAGCGATCCACAAAGAATTCGAAAAACAAACCCAATTTTTTGATAAACTCCCTTATCTACTGGGTGAAAAACCACAGTGTGCCATCACAGCTGCAAGATTTGTGACCTGTTGCCACAAGAAAAGGGCAACAGTGAAGAACAAACACCATTGTAAATACAACCCCATATTATGTT
>JAGTTL010000418.1:45000-48566 GCA_036851935.1 Coregonus suidteri | reverse complement strand
CGGTCTCTCTCCTCCCTCTCTCTCTTTATCTCTCCTCCTCGGTCTCTCTCCTCCCTCTCTCTCTCTACTCTCTCTCTCGGTCTCTCTCCTCCCTCTCTCTTTATCTCTCTCTCTTCTCTCGGTCTCTCCTTTATCTCTCTCTCTCGGTCTCTCTCCTCCCTCTCTCTCTTTATCTCTCTCTCTCTCTCTCTCTCTCTCGGTCTCTCTCCTCCCTCTCTCTCTTTATCTCTCTCTCTCTCGGTCTCTCTCCTCCCTCTCTCTCTTTATCTCTCTCTCTCTCTCTCTCTCTCTCTCCCTTCCCTCTCTCTCTTTATCTCTCTCTCTCTCGGTCTCTCTCCTCCCTCTCTCTCTTTATCTCTCTCTCTCTCGGTCTCTCTCCTCCCTCTCTCTCTTATCTCTCTCTCTCTCGGTCTCTCTCCTCCCTCTCTCTCTTTATCTCTCTCTCTCTCGGTCTCTCTCCTCCCTCTCTCTCTTTATCTCTCTCTCTCTCGGTCTCTCTCCTCCCTCTCTCTCTTTATCTCTCTCTCTCTCGGTCTCTCTCCTTCCTCCCTCTTCTATGTCTGTCTCTCTCCTCTCCTTCTCTCCCACTCTCTCTGTGTCTGTCTGCCTCCTCTCTCTCTCTCTCTCTCTCTCTCTCTCTCTCTCTCTCTCTCTCTCTCTCTCTCTCTCTCTCTCTCTTTCTCTCTTTCTCTCTTTCTCTCTTTCCACCAGTACCAGAGACTGGCTATAAATGGCTCTGTGACTTTGGGCCCTCTGTATGCTGGCCAACCACCAAAGACACGATGGAGGACAACATCTCCCGAATGATTCAGAATGACAGCTCCCCAACAAACTTAAAAATCGTCCCAGACAGGCTCCCCTTAGGAAACTCCCAGTGCTTATTTACACATTAAAAGCATTCGTACGGGAGGATCCCGCTCAACACCCCCAAACACTGTCATCACACACCAATTAAAAAACACTCAGTCGCTTTTTATAAAAACCTTCTGTGCCGATCGCCCACATTTCAAAACATTCTGAGAAGGAAAACATGGCTCCCCTTACAACCAGCCAAATTAGATTGGCTGTCAGATGGAGTGTCCATTATGTTAAGCCGGATGTTTAAAATGAACTTGGTTAAACAAACCGATGTAGCTCTCCTGTTGTTAGCAGGTTGGTCCTGATTTGTTGTCCTCAGACCTGGGTTGATTAAATAAGGGTGGTTTGTTGTCCTCAGACCTGTGTTGATTAAACAAGGGCGGTTTGTTGTCCTCAGGCCTGGGTTGATTAAACAAGGGTGGTTTCTTGTCCTCAGACCTGGGTTGATTAAACAAGGGTGGTTTGTTGGTTTGGTGGGTGGCTCAAATACAATTAGAAATCTTTGAAATATCTGAAGTGCTTGCTCTAGCCTGTCTGGAGTGCCAGATGGGCAGGGTTTGCAGTTTGAGATTATTCTATTGTATGGATTAACCGTGTCCTAGGGTCAAAATGACCCGCCACTGTGTTGAACCAACTTTATTTAATTTTTTATTTTTTGGATCATTTGTATAAAAAAAATATATCTTAAATAACGTTGGTTCAACACAGTGGCGGGTCATTTTGACCCTAGGACAACGGGAGGGTTAAGCCAGGAAAGTTCAATTAAGCACAGATAAAGTATTTTAAAGGTAGGCTCAGCATTATGACATTGCCACGAGCAGCACCGCAGATATTGAGCTGAGTGCAATGCAAGACTTTGCTATCACACAGAGCATCTCGGGCTCCTGAGTGGCACAGCGGTCTAAGGCACTGCATCACAGTGCTTTAGGTGTCACTACAGACCCCCTGGTTCGATTCCAGGGTCTGTAGTGGACAACAAACGGTATCACAACCGGCTGTGATTGGGAGTCCCATAGGGCGGCGCACAATTGGCCCAGTGTCGTCTGGGTTTGGCCGGTGTAGGCCATCATTGTAAATAAGAATATGTTCTTAACTGACTTGCCTAGTTAAATAAAGGTTAAATTGAAATAATCTGCCCATGTGCACAAGACACTTCATACTGCTTCAACGTGGTATCTACGGTACCAAAACCGTGCAGAAGTTTAGCCTTGCGCTCTTAGTTGTTGCGGAAATCGGCCCGATATTGTGGTTTCTATCATGCATCGCTGAGTCTACATTTATAGTATTTGAACTCAGGTCTGGTTGTCCTTTATGAACAGTGTATGACAGCCACTCTACTCTACTCTACCCTGCTTTGATCTGCTCTACTCTACTCTGCTCTGCTCTACTCTGCCCTACTCTACCCTACTCTACTCTACCCTACTCTACTCTACCCTGCTTTGATCTGCTCTACTCTTCTCTGCTCTACTCTGCCCTGCTCTACCCTACACTACTCTACTCTACCCTACTCTATTCTACCCTGCTTTGATCTGTTCTACTCTATCCTGCTCTACTCTGCTCTGCTCGACTCGGCTCTGCTCTACTCTGCCCTGCTCTACCCTACGCTACTCTACTCTACCCTACGCTACTTTACATTACCCTACTGTACTCTACAGTACTCCTTTATGAATGGTGGATCATGGCCATTCTACTCTACTCTAATCCTTTATGACCGGTGCATGATAGCCACTCTATTCTACTCCTTTATGACGGTCCATAATAGCCATACTACTCTACTCTACTCCTTTATGAACGGTGCATGATAGCCACTGTACTCTAATCTACTCCTTTATGAACGGTGCATGATAGCCATACTACTCTACTCCTTTATGAACGGTGCATGATAGCCACTCTACTCTACTCTACTCCTTTATGAACGCTACATGATAGCCATACTACTCTACTCCTTTATGAACGGTGCATGATAGCCACTCTACTCTACTCTACTCTACTCCTTTATGAACGGTGCATGATAGCCACTCTACTCTACTCTACTCTAGTCCTTTATGAACGGTGCATGATAGCCATACTACTCTACTCCTTTATGAACGGTGCATGATAGCAATACTACCTTACTCCTTTATGAATGGTGCATGATAGGCACTCTACTCTACTCCTTTATGAACGGTGCATGATAGCCACTCTACTCTAATCTACTCCTTTATGAACGGTGCATGATAGCCACTCTACTCTAATCTACTCCTTTATGAACGGTGCATGATAGCCATACTACTCTAATCTACTCCTTTATGAACGGTGCATGATAGCCATACTACTCTAATCTACTCCTTTATGAACGGTGCATGATAGCCATACTACTCTAATCTACTCCTTTATGAACGGTGCATGATAGGCATACTACTCTAATCTACTCCTTTATGAACGGTGCATGATAGGCATACTACTCTACTCTACTCCTTTATGAACGGTGCATGATAGCCACTCTACTCTACTCTACTCCTTTATGAACGGTGCATGATAGCCACTCTACTCTAATCTACTCCTTTATGAACGGTGCATGATAGGCATACTACTCTAATCTACTCCTTTATGAACGGTGCATGATAGGCATACTACTCTACTCTACTCCTTTATGAACGGTGCATGATAGCCACTCTACTCTACTCTACTCCTTTATGAACGGTGCATGATAGCCACTCTACTCTACT
>JAGTTL010000418.1:0-40000 GCA_036851935.1 Coregonus suidteri | reverse complement strand
TCCAGACCTCCAGTCCGCCTTCACAGTCCGGTCCGGCCCGTTCCTGCCCCTCGCACCAAGCCAGTGGTGCGCGTCGCCAGCCCGGTCCGGCCTGTTCCTGTCCCTCGCACCAAGCCAGTGGTGCACACGGCGTCGCCAGCCCGTCCTGGCCTGTTCCTGCCCCTCGCACCAAGTCAGTGGTGCACGCGGCGTTGCCAGCCCGGTCCGGCCTGTTCCTGCCCCTCGCACCAAGCCAGTGGTGCACGTCGCCAGCCCGGTCCGGCCTGTTCCTGTCCCTCGCACCAAGCCAGTGGTGCGCGTCGCCGGCCCGGCCTGTTCCTGCCCCTCGCACCAAGCCAGTGGTGCGCGTCGCCAGCCCGGTCCGGCCTGTTCCTGCCCCTCGCACCAAGCCAGTGGTGCACGTCGCCAGCCCGGTCCTGCCTGTTCCTGCCCCTCGCACCAAGCCAGTGGTGCGCGTCGCCGGCCCGGCCTGTTCCTGCCCCTCGCACCAAGCCAGTGGTGCGCGTCGCCAGCCCGGTCCGGCCTGTTCCTGCTCCTCGCACCAAGCCAGTGGTGCGTGTGTCCAGTCCGGCACGGCCCGTGCCTGTTCCACCGGTGCCTGGTTCGGCACCGGTCAGCTGCTCTACTCCGGAGCCAGAGCAGTCCGCTCCACCGGTGCCCAGTTCAGCTCCGGTCAGCTGCTCCACTCCGGAGCCAGAGCAATCCGCTTCACCGGGGTCCAGTCCAGCTCCGGTCAGCGGCTCCACTCCGGAGCCAGAGCAGTCCGCTCCACCGGTGCCTGATCCAGCTCCGGTCAGCTGCTCCACTCCGGAGCCAGAGCAGTCCGCTCCACCGGGGTCCAGTCCAGATCCGGTCAGCGGCTCCACTCCGGAGCCAGAGCAGTCCGCTCCACCGGGTGCCTGATCCAGCTCCGTTCAGAGGCTCCACTCCGGAGCCAGAGTAGTCCGCTCCATCCGGTCAGCGGCTCCACTCCGGAGCCAGAGCAGTCCACTCCACCGGTGCCCAGTCCAGCTCCGGTCAGCGGCTACAGTCCGGAGCCTGAGCAGTCCACTCCACAGGTGCCAGGTCCAGCTCCGGTCAGCGGCTTTAGTCCAGACCCAGACGTCAGCCCCTCTCCAGGTTCGGGGTCTCCCACACCAGGGTCCAGACAGGGCTTGGAGTATAGTGGGAGGAAGGAGAGGGGAAGCAATGCACCGAGGTCTAGACCAAACCAGGGGCGCAACAGGGAGGCGAAGAGTGAGAGGTCGTCACGCCCTGAGCCGGATCCGCCTCCAAGGCGGAATGCCCACCCGGCCCCTACCCTGTTATGTATATGTTGTGCGGTCGGAGTCCGCACCTTTGGGGGGGGGTACTGTCACGCCCTGACTCTGGGGACTCTTATTTGTTGAGTCAGGGTGTGCATTTTCTATGTGGTGATTGTCTATGTTGTATATTCTAGTATTTGTATTTCTATGTTGGCCGGTGTGGTTCCCAATCAGAGGCAGCTGTCGCTCGTTGTCTCTGATTGGGGACCATCCTTAGGCAGCCTATTGGCACTAGTGTGTGTGTGGGATCTTGTTCCGTGTTAGGTATGTTGTTTGTGTACCTTGGACTTCACGTTTCGTTTCTTGTTTTGTCGTTGTGTTTATAAGTCTAATAAACATGTATGCATATCACGCTGCGCCTTGGTCTGACCCGTTCATGAACGAACGTGACAGAGTGCCATCACAGCAGCAATATTTGTGACCTGTTGCCACAAGAAAAGGGTAACCAGTGAAGAACAAACACCATTGTAAATGCAACCCATATTTATGTTTATTTCACTTTTGTTTAATATCTACTTCACTTGCTTTGGCAATGTTAACATACGTTTCCCATGCAGAGAGAGAGAGAGAGAGAGAGAGAGAGAGAGAGACTATCAGTCCAACCTGCTAAGCCTCCATTGATTTCCTATGGAGTGCTACACCATGTTGAGTTCAAAGGTTGATCGTATGTGTTTGAAGGGATTTGTTCATGGGCTTGGCTCTGTTTGCTTTAATCACCAATTAAGGGGAAAAGAGTCCAATATGTAATGTAAAATGCAGTGGCAGATGTATTGAGATTTCCCGCTCATTGTGAAGGACAGATTCTGTATTTGTTCGAAACCTGTCTCCAGTGAGATGCATTGCATTCATTGTCTTCATATCACTTCTGTCGAATAAGCCATACCTTCTTCCCAAATATAACCCTATTCTCTATCTAGTGCACTACTTTTGATGAGGGCCCATAGGGCTCTGGTCAAAAGTAGTGCACTATATAGGGAGTGGGGTGCCATTCGGGATGCACAATATTCATGCAGAAATGGGCTCCCACCTTCGCATGGGACCAGTTGTGAGAGATCGCAGTGAAAGTCAACAGATTGCAGGAGGAGTGTGCTGGTATTAGTATGTTTACCCTGCATATGTTCACTCATCTCAGATTACCCAGGATAGAGGGCAGCAGTCTGGAGGAGGAGAGACCACTGCTGTCTCCTCTCCTTTCTTTCTTTCTTACTTTCTTTCTTTCTTTCTTTCTTTCTTTCTTTCTTTCTTTTCTTTCTTTCTTTCTTTCTTTCTTTCTTTCTTTCTTTCTTTCTTTCTTTCTTTCTTCTTTCTTTCTTTCTCTTTCACTATCATCTCACGTTCTTTTGCTCAACACTTCACACACTAATACTCTCTCTCTCTCTCTCTCTCTCTCTCTCTCTCTCTCCCCCTGCCTCTCCCTTTCTCTTTCCATCTCTCCTAACCCCCCCCCCTCCCCCCACCCCCCCCGGCAGCTCTCACCTTGAATTCAAGATTGCGCAGTGGCGTTAATCGGCTATAAATTTACAATCATCGCAATAAGTTGGGATGAAATAGTAGGCCGGAATGTTTAAAAAAAACGAATGACCTACCACCACTACCCCCCATGCTGATTCATTGAACTTAACTGTGTTTACCTACGAGGTTCATTCTCATTCTGTAACATCTTCCTGGGCATCTAGTTTTTGTAAATCTCATCCCGAGTCTGGAGGTTTTTATTTCGGGCGGCTAAGAAATAGTGGAGTGCTAAGCACAATCAATTGGTCTATTTCACAGTGTCACAGCGACGTGTATGCGGTAGGCGAAGTCAAGAGCAGGACACCGAGCTACTGGCAGAAACTTTACTGGATACAGTGCAAATACAAAGGCAACCTCAAACAGCGAGGAAATAATAAGACCCGCACACATGGGCAACTGCCGCAAAGACAAAAACAATTACGCACAATACACAATGAGAAAACAGAGGGTTATAAAGGGAACACAATAAAACATAATGGGAAACAGGTGTAAACAATAAAGACCAAACAAGACAAACACCGAAACATCGATCGGCAGCAGCTAGTACTCCGGGGATGACGAACGCCAAAGCCTGCCCGAGCAAGGAGGAGGAGCAGCCTCGGCTGAATCCATGACAGTACCCCCCCCTTGACACGCGGCTCCAGCCGTGCGCCGACCCCGGCCTCTGGGGCGGCCAGGAGGACGCAGGGCGAGTCAGATGATTCCGGTGGAAATCCCTCAACATGGAGGGATCTAGGATGTCCCTCCTAGGGACCCAGCACCGTTCCTCCGGACCGTACCCCTCCCACTCCACGAGATACTGCAGGCCCCCCATCCGACGCCTCGAATCCAAGATGGAACGGACTGAGTACGCCGGAGCCCCCTCGATGTCCAGCGGGGGCGGAGGAGCCTCTCGTACCTCACTCTCCTGGAGTGGACCAACTACTACCGGCCTGAGGAGAGACACATGGAACGAGGGGTTAATGTGGGTAATTAATGGGCAGTTGTAACCTATAACATACCTCGTTCAATCTCCTCAGGACTTTTAAATGGCCCCACAAACCGCCGACCCAGCTTCCGGCAGGTCAGGCGAAGGGGCAGGTTTCAGGTCGAGAGCCAGACCCGATCTCCCGGGTGCATACACCGGAGCCTCACTGCGGTGGCGATCGGCGCTCGCCTTTTTGCCGCCTGATCGCTCGCTGTAGATGGACATGCGCAGCGTTCCAGGTTTCCTCCGAGCGCAGAAACCACTCGTCCACCGCAGGGGCTTCGATCTGGCTCTGATGCCAGGTGCCAGGACCGGCTGATAACCTAGCACACACTGAAAAGGCGTAAGGTTAGTTGAGGAGTGGCGAAGTGAGTTTTGGGCTATTTCTGCCCAGGGGATATATTCCGACCACTCCCCCTGCCGGTCCTGGCAATAGTACCTCAGAAACCTACCCATATCCTGGTTCACTCTCTCCACCTGCCCATTACTCTCGGGGTGAAACCCTGAGGTAAGGCTAATCGAGACCCCCAGACGTTCCATAAAGCCCTCCAGACTCTAGAGGTGAACTGGGGACCCCGATCAGACACTATATCCTCAGGTACCCCGTAGTGCCGGAAGACGTGTGTAAACAGGGCGTCAGCAGTTTGTAGGGCTGTAGGGAGACCTGGCATAGGAATGAGACGGCAGGCCTTTGAAAAAACCGATCCACAACGACCAAGATCGTCTTATTCCCCTGGGAGGGGGGAAGGTCCGTGAGAAATCCACCGAGAGGTGAGACCACGGTCGTTGTGGAACGGGTAGGGGTTGTAATTTCCCTCTGGGTAGGTGTCTAGGCGCCTTACATTGAGCGCACACCGAGCAGGAGGAAACATAAACCCTCACGTCCTTAGCCAAAGTGGGCCACCAGTACTTTCCACTAAGGCAGTGCACTGTCCGTCCAATACCAGGATAGCCAGAGGAAGGTGACATGTGAGCCCAATATATTAATCGATCACGAACCTCGAGCGGCACGTACTTCCAACCCTCTGGACACTGTGGGGGAGTAGGATCGGTACGTAATGCCCGCTCGATGTCCGCATCAAACCTCCCATACCACCGGTGCCACCAGACAAGACTCCGGAAGTATGGGAGTAGGCTCAATGGACCTCTCCTCTGTGTCATATAGTCGGGACAGGGCGTCTGCCTTAGCATTCTGTGACCCTGGTCTATAGGTGAGCGTAAATACAAATCGGGTGAAAAACATAGCCCACCTAGCCTGGTGAGGGTTCAGCCTCCTCGCCGCCCGGATGTACTCCAGGTTACGATGGTCAGTCAAAATGAGAAAAGGGTGATTAGCCCCCTCAAGCCAATGCCTCCACACCTTCAGGGCTTGCACCACAGCTAAATCCCTGTCCCCCACATCATAATTGCACTCCGCCGGACTGAACTTCTTAGAAAAGAAAGCACAGGGGCGGAGTTTAGGTGGCGTACCCGAGCTCTGAGTCAGTACAGCACCGATCCCAGCCTCGGACGCATCCACCTCAACTTGGAACGCCAAAGAGGGATCCGGATGTGCCAGTACCGGAGCCGAGGTAAACAGGTCCTTCAGATGCCTAAAAGCCCTGTCCGCCTCAGCCGACCACTGCAGACGCACCGGACCCCCCTTTAGCAGGGAGGTAATGGGAGCTGCTACCTGCCCCCAAAGCCCGGATAAACCTCCGGTAGTAATTGGCAAAACCCAAGAACCGCTGCACCTCCTTCACCGTGGAGGGAGTCGGCCAATTGCGCACGGCTGAAACGCGGTCAATCTCCATCTCCACCCTGACGCGCGGACAACCGGTGTCCCAGGAAGGAGATGGACTCCTGGAAGAACAGACATTTCTCCGCCTTTGCATACAGGTCATGCTCCAACAGTCTACCAAGCGCCAGACGAACCAGGGACACATGCTCTGCGCGGGTAGCGGAGTATATTAGAATGTCATCAATATACACCACTACACCCTGTCCATGTAAGTCCCGGAAAATCTCATCCACAAACGATTGGAAGACTGAAGGAGCATTCATTAACCCGTATGGCATGACGAGGTACTCATAGTGACCCGAGGTGGTACTGAATGCTGTCTTCCACTCATCTCCCTCCCTAATGCGCACCAGGTTGTACGCGCTCCTGAGATCCAATTTTGTGAAGAATCACGCCCTGTGTAATGACTCCGTCATACTAGCAATCAGAGGGAGAGGATAGCTGTATTTGATGGTGATCTGATTGAGACCACGTAGTCAATACACGGGCGTAAACCCCCATCTTTCTTCTTCACAAAAAAGAAACTCGAGGATGCAGGGCAAGTGGACGGCCGTATGTATCCCTGTCTCAGCGATTCGGCGACATATGTTTTTCCATAGCCGCCGTCTCCACCTGAGACAGAGGATACACATGGCTACGGGGAAGCACAGCGCCTACTTGGAGGTTTATCGCACAATCCCCCTGTCGATGGGGTGGTAATTGAGTCGCCTTCTTTTTACAGAAGGCGAGAGCCAAATCGGCATATTCAGGTGGAATGTGCATGGTGGGAACTTTGTTCGGACATTCCACCGTCGTGGCCCCTACGGAAACACCCACACACCTCCCGACACACTGATCAGACCATCCCTTGAGAGCCCCTGTTGCCATGAAATGTTGGGGTCATGGGACGTCAACCAGGGAAGACCCAACACCACGGGAAACGCAGGAGAGTCAATCAAATACAACCGAATTATCTCCTCATGGCCCTCCTTTGTTTTCTTCCTGAGCGGCGCCGTGACCTCCCTAATCAACCCAGACCCCAAAGGGCGACTATCTAGGGCATGGATAGGGAAGGGCACATCCACTGGAACTATAGGAATCCCTAACTTATGGGTGAAATGGCGATCGATAAAATTCCCAGCTGCGCCTGAATCGACTAGCGCCTTATGCTGGGAATGAGGAGAAACCTCGGGAAACACAACTTTAATACACATATGCGCAACAGGGAGCTCTGGGCGAGTTGGGCGCCTACTCACCTGGAATGACTCATCAGTGCGCGGGCCTACTGCCTCAATTCCGAGGAGACCCTCCCCAGCACCGACCAGCAGTGTGTGTCCTCTGCGGCCACAGTTGGTGCAGGGGACGGCCTCTCTCCTGGTCTCTCTCCTAGTACCAGCACCTCCAAGCTCCATAGGGGTCGGCTCGGAAGTGCTGGGGGATGGAATGGACGGCCCCGAGTCCGGACGTCCGCGGGTAGCCAACAGGGTGTCCAGGCGAATCGACATGTCCACCAGTTGATCGAAGTTTAGGTTGGTGTCCCTGCAGGCCAATTCCCGACGCACCGTCCTCCCTCAGGCTACATCTGTAGTGGTCAATGAGGGCCCTCTCATTCCATCCCGCGTTGGCAGCCAGTGTCCGGAAGTCCAGTGCGAACTCCTGCGCGCTCCTCCTCCCCTGTCGAAGGTGGAATAGACGTTCACCCTCCGCCTTACCCTCTGGTGGATGATCGAATACTGCCCTGAAGCGGCGGGTGAACTCCGCATAGTTGACTGTAGCGGCGTCTATTCCCCCCCACTCGGCGTTGGCCCACTCCAGCGCCTTGCCGGACAGACAGGAGATGAGGGCGGACACGCTCTCGTATCCCGAGGGCACCGGGTGGATGGTTGCCAGGTAGAGTTCCACCTGGAGCAGGAAACCCTGACACCCGGCAGCTGTACCATCATAAGCCCTCGGGAGTGAGAGCCGAATCCCGGAGATGAAGCGATGGGCATAGCTGATGGTGGTGGTATCGTCGGAGGAGGACCAACTTCTTCTTTCCCATCGCTCCACGGTTTTCACCACCTGTTCCATGGCGGTGCCGAGAGCCTGGATCATAGCCGCTTGTTGTTCTACGCGCTCTTCTATTGATCCAGCTGGCACCGCCGCTCCTGCTGACTCCATGTCTAAAGGTGCGTAATTCTGTCACAGCGACGTGTATGCGGTAGGCGAAGTCAAGAGCAGGACACCGAGCTACTGGCAGAAACTTTACTGGATGCAGTGCAAATACAAAGTACAAAGGCAACCTCAAACAGCGAGGAAATAATAAGACCCGCACACATGGGCAACTGCCGCAAAGACCAAAACAATTACGCACAATACACAATGAGAAACAGAGGGTTATAAAGGGAACACAATAAAACATAATGGGAAACAGGTGTAAACAATAAAGACCAAACAAGACAAACACCGAAACATCGATCGGCAGCAGCTAGTACTCTGGGGACGACGAACGCCGAAGCCTGCCCGAGCAAGGAGGAGGAGCAGCCTCGGCTGAATCCGTGACACACAGGTCTCAACTGTGCTTTGAATTGTTGCCCCTGTTTTACCCTGGAGGTACCATGCCCAAATAAATCCATTAGCAACTTGGTCAAAAGAAAGAAAAATAAATAGATGGCTTAATTCTCTGACCTGTAAAGACAGTGTGTGCACATAGGCCTACCTACATTTATGTTTTACTCATTTAGCAGACACTCTTCATTACCTTAATCATGGTTCATCAGAAAGCCCACTGATACCAACTGTTTATTACTGCACTGCACTGCCCAGACCTAGATTTGAACTCTGTTCAAAATCATCTGGGAACATTGAGTTTATTTTCTATCAGAAATGCTCCTGCACGGTATTAGTACCAGATTATAATGAACAGTACTGTATGGTGTACCTGCAGGTTTATATAACCAGGGTTACAGCATCCCTATAGTAACCAGGGTTACATCATCTCTACCAGATATAATGAACAGTACTGTATGGTGTACCTGCAGGTTATAGTAACCAGGGTTACAGCATCCCTACCAGATTATAATGAACAGTACTGTATGGTGTACCTGCAGGTTATAGTAACCAGGGTTACAGCATCCCTACCAGATTATAATGAACAGTACTGTATGGTGTACCTGCAGGTTTTAGTAAACCAGGGTGTCACGATCGTCGTAATGAATTGACCAAGGCGCAGCGTGTTGAGCGAACATCGTAGACTTTATTTAATTAAAGATACCACCGATCAAAACAACAAAACCAAAAAATGACGAAAGTGAAGTCCAAATCTGACACTGACAAAACAGGATCAAGGAAACAAAAACCCACAAAACCCAGGTGAAACCACACATATTAAATATGGCTCCCAATCAGAGATAACGAGCCGACAGCTGACACTCGTTACCTCCGATTGGAGTCACATGACTAATAAAAGAACAATTAACCCAAACATAGAAATGTACAACCAGAAACTCCCCAACATAGACATACACCCAAACAATGAAAAATACACAACCCTGGCTCGAATATCAAGGTCCGTGGAGCCAGAGTGCCACAGTACCCCCCCCTAAAGGTGCGACCTCCGGGGGCGCACCAGCATACAGTCTAGGGGAGGGGTCTGGGTGGGCGTCTGTCCCTGGTGGCGGCTCTGGCCCAGGTCGTGGTCCCCACCCCACCTTAGTCACTATCCGCTTCTGTATCCCCCTCCACATGAACCACCCCCCAACTAAACCCCACTGGATTAAGGGGCGGGCACCGGACTAAGGGCAGCACCGGACTAAGGGGCAGCCCTGGACTAATGGGCCGACACCGGGCTAAGGGACAGTACCTGACTAGCTGCTCTGGCGGATCCTGGCTGGACGGCTCTGGCGGATCCTGGCTGGAAGGCTCTGGCGGATCCTGGCTGGACGGGCTCTGGCGGATCCTGGCTGGCAGGGAGGCTCTGGCTGATCCTGTCTGGCGGAAGGCTCTGGCTGATCCTGTCTGGCGGAAGGCTCTGGTGATCCTGTCTGGCGGAAGGCTCTGGCTGATCCTGTCTGGCGGAAGGCTCTGGCTGCTCCTGTCTGGCGGAAGGCTCTGGCTGCGCTCCTGTCTGGCGGAAGGCTCTGGCTGCTCCTGTCTGGCGGAGAGCTCTAGCGGCTCCGGTCTGGCGGCGGACGGCTCTGAAGGCTCATGGCAGACGGGCGGCTTTGCAGGCTCAGTACCGACGGGCAGCTCCTGCGGCGCTTGGCAGACGGACAGTTTCAGACGGCGTTGGGCAGACGGGCAGTTCAGGCGCCGTTGGGCAGACGGGCAGTTCAGACGGCGTTGGGCAGACGGGCAGTTCAGACGGCGTTGGGCAGACGGACAGTTCAGGCCCCGTTGGGCAGACGGCAGACTCTGGCCGTCTGAGGCGCACCGTAAACTTGGTGCGGGTGGCACGGAAAAACAGGGCCGGACCGGGCTGGCGACGCGCACCGTAGTCTTGGTGCGGGTGGCAGAGGAACAGGCCGGGTCGGGCTGGCGACGCGCACGTAGTCTGGGTGCGGGGTGGCAGGAACAGGCCGGGTCGGGCTGGCGACGCGCACCGTAGACTTAGTGCGGGTGGGGACCGGAACAGGCCGGGTCGGGCTGGCGACGCGCACCGTAGTCTTGGTGCGGGTTGGCAGGAACAGGCCGGGTCGGGCTGGCGACGTTATGCACCGTAGTCTTGGTGCGGGTGGCAGGAAACAGGCCGGGTCGGGCTGGCGACGCGCACCGAGACTTGGTGCGGGTGGCAGGAACAGGCCGGGTCGGGCTGGCGACGAGCGCGCACCGTAGTCTTGGTGCGGGTGGCAGGAACAGGCCGGACCGGGCTGTGGAGACGGACAGGAGGCCTGGAGTGCACAGCGGCCACCACCCGTCCTGGCTGAATGCCTATCCTCACACACTCTGTGTGAGGCATCAGCACAGGACGTACAGGGCGGTGTACCCCTGGCCTGGTGGCCTCCTGGATATCTCCCTTTTCTCCTCCGTCAGCCCCGTCGTCCATGCCGTGTGTGCCCCCCCCTAAAAAATTTCTGGGGTTGACTCACGACCCTCCGACGATGGCCCCCTGCTGCCGCCGTTGCTCCTCTCTCGCCAGGGCCTTGATCCTTCCCCAAGGTCCCTTGCCTCCGCAGCATGTCCTCCCCATGACCACGATGTGCCCACCTTGGGCCATCGCCAGCCTCTCCATCTCCTTTGCCGGCGCCTCTCTCCCATGTCCAGTCACCTTGCTCCTGGACACGCTGCTTGGTCTTTCTTTGGTGGGTTTTTCTGTCACGATCGTCGTAATGAATTGACCAAGGCGCAGCGTGTGAGCGAACATCGTAGACTTTATTTAATTTAAAGATACCACGATCAAAACAACAAACCAAAAAATGACGAAAGTGAAGTCCAAATCTGACACTGACAAAACAGGATCAAGGAAACAAAACCCACAAAACCCAGGTGAAACCCACACATATTAAATATGGCTCCCAAATCAGAGATAACGAGCCGACAGCTGACACTCGTTACTCCGATTGGGAGTCACATGACTAATAAAGAACAATTAACCCAAAAACATAGAAATGTACAACCAGAACTCCCCAACATAGACATACACCCAAAACAATGAAAATACACAACCCTGGCTCGAATATCAAGGTCCGTGGAGCCAGAGTGCCACACAGGGTTACATCATCTCACCAGATTATAATGAACAGTACTGTATGGTGTACCTGCAGGTTATAGTAACCCAGGGTTACAGCATCCCTACCAAGATTATAATGAACACAGTACTGTATGGTGTACCTGCAGGTTATAGTAACCAGGGTTACAGCATCCCTACCATATTATAATGAAACAGTACTGTATGGTGTACCTGCAGGTTATAGTAAACCAGGGTTTCACAGCATCCCTACCACATTATAATGAACAGTACTGTATGGTGTACCTGCTGGTTATAGTAACCAGGGTTACAGCATCCATACCCTAATGAACAGTACTGTATGGTGTACCTGCAGGTTATAGTAACCAGGGTTACATCAATCTCTACCAGATTATAATGAACAGTTACTGTATGGTGTACCTGCTGGTTATAGTAACCAGGGTTACATAATCTCTACATATTATAATGAACAGTACTGTATGGTGTACCTGCTAGGTTATAGTAACCAGGGTTACAGCATCCCTACCAGATTATAATGAACAGTACTGTATGGTGTACCTGCAGGTTATAGTAACCAGGGTTACATCATCCCTACCAGATTATAATGAACAGTACTGTATAGTGTACCTGCAGGTTATAGTAACCAGGGTTACAGCATCCCTATAGTAACCAGGGTTACATCATCTCTACCAGATTATAATGAACAGTACTGTATGGTGTACCTGCAGGTTATAGTAACCAGGGTTACAGCATCCCTACCAGATTATAATGAACAGTACTGTATGGTGTACCTGCAGGTTATAGTAACCAGGGTTACAGCATCCCTACCTAATGAACAGTACTGTATGGTGTACCTGCAGGTTATAGTAACCAGGGTTACAGCATCCCTACCTAATGAACAGTACTGTATGGTGTACCTGCTGGTTATAGTAACCAGGGTTACATCATCCCTACCAGATTATAATGAACAGTACTGTATGGTGTACCTGCAGGTTATAGTAACCAGGGTTACATCATCCCTACCAGATTATAATGAACAGTACTGTATGGTGTACCTGCAGGTTATAGTAACCAGGGTTACAGCATCCCTACCACATTATAATGAACAGTACTGTATGGTGTACCTGCAGGTTATAGTAACCAGGGTTACAGCATCCCTACCACATTATAATGAACAGTACTGTATGGTGTACCTGCAGGTTATATTAACCAGGGTTACAGCATCCCTATAGTAACCAGGGTTACATCATCTCTACCAGATTATAATGAACAGTACTGTATGGTGTACCTGCAGGTTATAGTAACCAGGGTTACATCATCCCTACCAGATTATAATGAATAGTACTGTATGGTGTACCTGCAGGTTATAGTAACCAGGGTTACAGCATCCCTACCAGATTATAATGAACAGTACTGTATGGTGTACCTGCAGGTTATAGTAACCAGGGTTACAGCATCCCTACCAGATTATAATGAACAGTACTGTATGGTGTACCTGCAGGTTATAGTAACCAGGGTCAGACAGCTGGAAGCCATATAGACCATGATGCCTCTATTGAGTCACACCCTATAAAAGTGCGGACTGTCCCCCAGGATGTCTCTCCTCCATGGAAATGTCTGTTATTTTTTCAGGTTAACTTTTTACTGCAGTAAGCAAAGTCAGGGTCACACAGAGTGTTTCTTGGTAGTCTTAAACAAATCTACTTTGAAACAAAAGTATACACCTCACACACATGGTTATGGGTTTACAAAAAAGAAGATACCTGCACCATGTCAGATATAGAGTTTAAATGTATTATATTTTGAGTTTGCGTCCCAATATTACACTTTATATACATAACAGAATAATGAAATATTACAAAACCGCTTGACATAGAAACACCAGATTTTTGGCGGGTTTTTAAAATAATGTTTATTAATAATGAAATTATGAAAAATAGGAATAACATTCTACCCATGAGGCCACTAGGTCATTTGACATCAGGAAAGGGCTACACAACTAATTGACCAACGTTTGTTCAATTATTTGAATTCCTTTCCATTCCATTCCTTTGTATATTTATATTTTTGTGAACTCAATGCACACATCACACAGTTTCTCTAGAGATAAATCAGATCCAGCCTGAACTGTGCGATGTAGTAGGGAGTTGTAGTTTCCAACAGGCCAATATTCTACATAGCTTAGCGCAGAAAACATGGTAATTAACTACAATGACCATAATCCATTGCGCATCTACTTGTCCGGTCTGTGTGCATGATCGTGAGCAGCGTTTGCTTCGTGAGGTATCTCTACCTGAAAATACATGACCTAGGTGATTGATAGTTGGTATTCAGCAGTCATAAAAGTATGCTTTTATTTACTTTGAAGAACTACTAAAATAGTGATTTTGTCAGACAGCATAGGCAGCAGCTCTATAGAGATGAGATGATGACTTGGAATGAAATAATAAAGTCATCAAATGAAATAAATGTAATATACACAACAACTGAAATATTTTATTGAAGTGAAGTAATGTGAATAAAGGATGGTTAATATGTGATAAGCAGTAATGGGCAGTCATTACCGTCATGGGACTTTTATTAATTGTTTTATTCTGTGTTGTTACAGCATTCAACCCACCATAAAAACCGTGATAATTCTTTTAGAATCGAACCGAAACCGAACCAACCTCAAAAAGCATGAATCGCTCAGCACTACTCCCCCAGGGTCCTAAATACCACCAACACCGTTACCAACACCGTTCCTACCACAGAGACTGGAGCACCCTTCCCTTGGGGAAATGGCTCTGGTTAGAAAAGGTGTGTTTGATGGAGATGAAAACAGAAGGGCAACCTACAGGTTAGAGAAACATTATTTCCCCCAGCAGTTATTGTCTGCGTCCCAAATTGCACCCTTTTCCATATCGTGCACTACTTTTGACCAGGGCCCCATAGGGCCCCATAGGGCTCTGGTCAAAGGTAGTGCACTATATAGGGAATAGTGGGACATTTGGGATGCAATCATTATGACTGAGTCTCTTATGATATGAATAAGAGAATACACTTTTTTTTTCGTTGTCCAGACATTCTCCTTCTCTAATGTGTAACTGTAAGTTGATACTTTGTTGACCGTCTCCTTGGTTGTTTCCCGGGAGACTATCGATACCTCGACCTATCAAAAGCATTCATCAATTCAAACAGTAAAACGCACCGGAGCCAGATAAAGTGCTGTAGGACCCAAGTGTTCTGTTGAATGTTGAATGGGTGCCACAGTGAGAAAAAGGGCAAGACTAGCAGTGGTTAGTTTATTGTGATCCATGTCCTCATTGAATGCTTCTTGCCCAGTATGACACATGACTAATATTGTCTCTTTAATTAGCAAGGCTACCATAGTTTCCTCCTCTCTGACTGTTAGCATAGCATCATTCATTAGCAGTAGGCTTTCCGCATTGGTACCATAAGCTTGCACTATAACGGCTGAATACCAATTTGGGATTCGCATACATAGCTTCACATAAATCATGCATGGATGTCAATGGTAGATCTGGCCCTTAGTCAGACTGAATATGTACATGTCTCTGCAACTGGAGTGAATGTATGCACAGCTCTTCCCTGATCACCACTGTAGTAGGGGGCATGTAATCACTACTGCTGTGTCACGCCCTGACTCAGGGGACTCTTATATGTTGAGTCAGGGTGTGTGTATTCTTCGTTTGTATATATTCTATGTTGTAGTTCTATTCTGTGTAGATCTATGTTGGCCGGTGTGGTTCCCAATCAGAGGCAGCTGTAGCTCGTTGTCTCTGATTGGGGATCATACTTAGGCAGCCTATTGGCACTAGTGGGTTGTGGGATCTTGTTCCGTGTAAGGTATGTTGTTTGTGTCTACCTTGGACTTCACGTTTCATTTCGATTATTGTTTTGTCGTTGTGTTTATTCGTTATAATAAACATGTATGCATATCACGCTGCGCCTTGGTCCGACACATCATTAAACGAACGTGACATGCTGAACATGCCCTGTCACTACAGCATCTGCTATCCTAGTTCCAGAAGCCTTTAATACCAATTACTTCAACTTCCCTGTCAATACTCGGCCACTGCTAGGCAGACATACTGTTCGTTTCATAATCCATCGGCATGTCTGCGCATTAAACCGAAAACGGATCAGTCCAACACCACAACATCACTTCTTTAGCCAGGAGGCACCCAGGCCGACTCTGGTCGTGTCCCCAGCTCAGCACAGTGGCGTCGGAGGCGAATGAGGAGAGGAAGTCGGGTGGAGCGAGGTAGAGAGTGAGTGTCTGGAGTGGTGTGGTCGTGAAGGCTAGATGAGAACGGACAGGATCATTACATAGTGGTTTAGGAGGCGACACGCTGCAATGCCGCCTCCCCTCCCCCCATTGTCTCTGGCTATCTGCTCAAGGACGACTGAACTGAACGTTAGCGATAACGATCTGCCCACCACCAACACCACCCATTTTAGCTCCACAGTTCAGTGCAGTGTGTCGTCGAAGATCAATGGTTGTCAAGCTGCAGCCGTCATTCCCTGGAATAATGTTTGCCCCATCAGAAGTAATCCAAGGGGTTGGGGGTGTCGATTGGGAGTGGGGAGTTGTTTCACATCCCCGACCAGCTCCTGTGCCCTTACCTTGGGACTAGATGGGTAAAGGCTACCCATTGGGATTCAATCTGCATGCGAAGCGGAATTACCCTACTTTGTTGTTCCTGTTCAAAAGCCTCACCCCCCCAAGCACCTGTGCCTAGTGAGGAGACATGAGAGAGTGGGACTGGAAATGTGCAAATGCCGGGAAACCTGGCATTAAATGAGAGTTTTGTGTTGTGTTTGGGTCTGAGAGATGAAGCGTACGGAACCTACTGTAGACTGCCTAGAGAGGTGGTTAAAATGACAAATGTTCATTTGTTTCTTTACATTTTAGTCATTTAGCAGACGCTCTTATCCAGAGTGACTTACAGTTAGTGAGTGCATACATTTTCATACTGGCCCCCCCTTGAGAATCGAACCCACAACCCTGGCGTTGCAAACGCCATGCTCTACCAACTGAGCTACACAGGGCCTTTCTTCAAGGACAGATTTTCAATACATGATCACGCTCTAATAAAACATTATTGTATTTTGACTTGAAAGTAATTTGGCAAGGGGCCAGCACTAGTGCCCCTCCTAATGGCTTGATGAACACATTAATGGAGAGTTGTTTTGTTGCCATGACAAATATGGTCTTATCAGGGAACCTCCCATTTTGCTTTTTAATTCCACAGATCACAGAGAGAGACTGATGAAAGTCTCGGGAGGTCGGCTTCCCTCTCATTCCTTCCTCTTCTATGAACCGCCGAGCCTTTGATACATTTTTCAGTCCTCCCTTGGATGTTAATGTCCATTTATTTGTTCATTTGGAGCCAATTAACGTCAACGTTGTTTGTCAGAAAGCCAGCATTGGGGGGCTCTTGGAGCACCTCGCTGATTTACACACCCTGTCTGTCCTGGTAATTAAACCAAACAGTGAGCTAGAAGAGGTAATTGATTTTTCTCCTCTTTTGTGTGGAAAGCAATTCAAATGGAATACAGAGTGACATCAATAATGTCCGTGTGTACCATTCTAGTGCCGCCGTCTCTCAGACCAATTCTCAATTCATATTCTGTTGCAGCAGCGGCGGCCATTATTGCCTCTTCAACTAATGGAGTGTTGCAGTGTCGAAACGGCCAAACAAAGACTGAAACTCAGAGGTAAAGCAGGGGAGGAAAATGGCAGCCCGGCCGCATCCCTTTGAAAGGTGCTCGCCGCTGTCCCCTTTAGGGCGTCTCTTCGATACAGGAGACACAGTGTCTCTCGTCATTATTTTCCTTCACATCTAAGCATCTTCCCCCTTTTCCAACAGCCGGGGTAGCCTGGCTAATATTACCCACAATGCATTTTGGTGGAATCGTGTGAAGAAGCTGCATGGTGAAATTTCCTAAGCAATCACAGGGGATTCAATAAGCATTTCACAGATCTGCTGGTTTCATAAATGTTTTATAGGGGGTGCAGAATGGACGGGATCCCCCTTCCCTCAAAGGGTCCATTCTAGATGCAGCTCCGGCCTGGTGTCACGGAGCTGCCACCACCCTTAATGGATGGCCATTACGGATCCGCCTGGCACCGGCTGGTAGTCTCTGGCCATTACGCTGTCAGGGATCATTGTGGCTAATGGTTGACTGACGGCACAGTACCCTGGTTCTGTGCTGGTATTTACTCACCCCCAAGTGCAGCGAGAGAGCGAAGGGAGGAAACACGTGTCAGCAAAATGTTAATGTTGTTTCTCATTACCGCACCCGAAGGAAATGGCACGTGAAATAAACCATCTCTTCACATTGTGGCCGCATTACGTTTCAAGCGCCGGGTTGTCAAGTGCTGTAAAGGACTTAAAATGTGTGATGATACAGTTGTAGGTAATGTCTAAAGCTCACGTCACGGTAGGCCACATTTCTCCTTCTTTCATCACAGCATGATGGTGTGTACCTTATACGAGAGAGAGAGAGAGAGAGAGAGAGAGGCACATACATTTGAAATTGAGGGAGTGAGGATGGTGAAGAAGGGGAAGGGAGGGGGAGGAGAGGGTAGAGGAGAGAGGGAGGAGAGGAGAGAGGGAGGAGAGGGTAGAGGAGAGAGGGAGGAGAGGAGAGAGGGAGGAGAGGGTAGAGGAGAGAGGGAGGAGAGGGTAGAGGAGAGAGGGAGGAGAGGGGAGAGGAGGAGAGGGGAGAGGGAGGAGAGGGTAGAGGAGAGAGGGAGGAGAGGGAGGAGAGGGGAGAGGGAGGAGAGGGGAGAGGGAGGAGAGGGTAGAGGAGAGAGGGAGGAGATATGGAGGAGAGGGTAGAGGAGAGAGGGAGGAGAGAGGGAGGAGAGGGTAGAGGAGAGAGGGAGGAGAGGGGAGAGGGGAGGAGAGGGTAGAGGAGAGAGGGAGGAGATATGGAGGAGAGGGTAGAGAGAGGGAGGAGAGGGGAGAGGAGGAGAGAGGGAGGATGAGAAGGAGGAGAGAGGGAGGAGAGGGTAGAGGAGAGAGGGAGGAGAGAGGGAGGAGAGAGGGAGGAGAGAAGGAGGAGAGAGGGAGGAGAGGGTAGAAAAAGTGAAGGTGGAGAGGTTAGAGGAGAGGAGGGGGAGAGGGGGGGTAGAGGAGAGAGGGAGAGGTAGAGGAGAGAGGGAGGGTAGAGGAGAGGAGAGAGGGAGGGTAGAGGAGAGAGGGAGGGTAGAGGAGAGGAGGGAGGGTAGAGGAGAGGAGAGAGGGAGGGTAGAGGAGAGAGGGAGGGGAGGGTGGAGGGGAGGGTAGAGGAGAGAGGGAGGGGAGGGGAGGGTAGAGGAGAGAGGGAGGGTAGAGGTGAGAGTGAAGGGAGGGTAGAGGAGAGAGGGAGGAGAGGGTAGAGGAGAGAGGGAGGAGAGGGTAGAGGAGAGAGGGAGGAGAGGGGAGAGGGAGGAGAGGGTAGAGGAGAGAGGGAGGAGATATGGAGGAGAGGGTAGAGAGAGGGAGGAGAGGGGAGAGGAGAGAGGGAGGAGAGAAGGAGGAGAGAGGGAGGATAGGGTAGAGGAGAGAGGGAGGAGAGAGGGAGGAGAGAAGGAGGAGAGAGGGAGAGAGGGTAGAGGAGAGAGGGAGGAGAGAGGGAGGAGAGAGGGAGGAGAGAAGGAGGAGAGAGGGAGGAGAGGGTAGAAAAAGTGAAGGTGGAGAGGTTAGAGGAGAGAGGGAGGGGGGGTAGAGGAGAGGAGAGAGGGAGGGTAGAGGAGAGAGGGAGGGTAGAGGAGAGGAGAGAGGGAGGAGGGTAGAGGAGAGAGGGAGGGTAGAGGAGAGGAGAGAGGGAGGGTAGAGGGAGAGAGGGAGGGTAGAGGAGAGGAGAGAGGGAGGGTAGAGGAGAGAGGGAGGGTAGAGGAGAGGAGAGAGGGAGGGTAGAGGAGAGAGGGAGGGGAGGGTAGAGGAAAGAGGGAGGGGGAGGGGAGGGTAGAGGAGAGAGGGAGGGGAGGGGAGGGTAGAGGAGAGAGGGAGGGTAGAGGTGAGAGTGAAGGGAGGGTAGAGGAGCGAGGGAGGAGAGGGTAGAGGAGAGAGGGAGGAAAGGGTTGAGGAGAGAGTGAAGGGGTTCAGCACTGTGGTTTTGAATTATAGAGCAGGATCTTAATGGTAGAGTTTAATTCCTGAAACAAAGGTCAATGCCATCATGTTGCTCCTGTTATTAAGAGCAGGGATATTTAATTGGAACATTAGTGGGGAAGATAATGATACAATGTAACCCCTCTGCCACTGTGGGCCCCACCACACATCGATGCTGGCGCACCGCTGTCAAAATCTGCTAACTTAATCAAAACAGGCACAGGAAAGCAAGACAATTACTACATGCAGAGTTAACCTCAACCATATCATTATCATGCGATTTAGAGAAAAATAATTACGGTTAACATTATGCAGTCAACCAACTCATAACTCTGCCCCCGAAATTCAGCAGCCCCAAGTTTT
Organism: Coregonus suidteri; assembly: GCA_036851935.1. Classification (NCBI taxonomy): domain Eukaryota; kingdom Metazoa; phylum Chordata; class Actinopteri; order Salmoniformes; family Salmonidae; genus Coregonus; species Coregonus suidteri. Next base: position 20,322 of record JAGTTL010000418.1, on the reverse strand, counting down.
CAGTCGTGATGCGTTATGGCATCGCCACGGGTGTAACTGTTGTCACGTCACCACTTAGAGTTTGATTGGACAGTCCTCTGATTCTATTTCCCCACAACTTAGCCTGGTCCCAGATCAGTATGTTACCTGACTAGAGGGCATGACAACGATAGTCAGAGGAGTTGGCTAAAGCACATACATACAGATCTGGGATCAGGCTATACATCCATCTCCTGTACGCATGTATATCTTCTCCTCGCAGATGATCAGACAGTGAGGTAACCTAAGCACAGCAGTGCCTCGGGGTGACATTTCCCCTAGGTACAGATCTAGGATCAGCTTTCCCTCCCCAAATCCTAACCTTAACCATTCGAAAATGTAAAACTGACCCAAGGTCAGCGTCTAGGGGCAACTTCACCCTACTCCGCAGCAGTCCCTCCCGTCCTCTTGTCTCCTGTGTTCTCCTCCTTTAGTTCTTATCTGAGAGGGATCTCTGGTGACTGGGAGAACAGGATCCTTTATCCAGGTCAGGAGAGAGGGATCTCTGGTTACTGGGAGAACAGAAGCCTATATCCAGGTCAGGAGAGAGGGATCTCTGGTTACTGGGAGAACAGGAGCTATTATCCAGGTCAGGAGAGAGAGATCTCTGGTTACTGGGAGAACAGGATCCTTTATCCAGGTCAGGAGTGAGGGATCTCTGGTTACTGGGAGAACAGGAGCCTATATCCAGGTCAGGAGAGAGGGATCTCTGGTTATTGGGAGAACAGGATCCTTTATCCAGGTCAGGAGAGAGGGATCTCTGGTTATTGGGAGAACAGGATCCTTTATCCAGGTCAGGAGAGAGGGATCTCTGGTTACTGGGAGAACAGGAGCCTATATCCAGGTCAGGAGAGAGCACTCTGCAGAGCTGCCCATGTGCCCAGACCTCACCACACTTCCAGGGCATGACGGCACACCACTGTTTTTAACCATGATGTCATCATACTTGCGTCCCCCCTCCCACTCCCTCAAAACATCATCTGTACTGCATAAATACTAGTCGGTACTGCATCAATATTCAGAGGGTGTTAGCCAGGCCTGTGTTGTCTATGTTCTTTATTTTGTATTTGAAAGGTTTCATCCATTCTAATGGCACTATGCATTATGGGATATTATGCATCTGGCAGGGAGACATGGGGTTTTTCCCATATTGCACCCTACCCTATTCCCTATATAGAGCACTACTTTGGACCAGAGTGAACTATATAGGGAATAGGGTTCTATTTGGGACAGATCCATGATGTGTGTGTTTGGAGGAGCTACTCCACTCTACAAACAGGTACGTAGATGGTGTGAAATTGTCTAAAGTGAAGGGAAATGAGGTGGTGTTATTTTGACTCTCACCCACGCTGTTTGAACACAAGCTTGAACAGTTCAGATGCCTGTGTGAGAGAGAGAGACTGAATATGAGCGATATAGTTTGTGTGTGCAGGGTAAGTAGGGGTAGCAATGATACTCGCCTCCGATGCTGTCACCAAGAGTTGAAATGCTCTCCTCTCTCAATTTATCCCTTTCTCCCCGTCCCCATTTGAAGGCTTGGTAGAGAGTTGTTGGTGCCTTTTTTGCTTGGTGACAGGGATTTGACGAGGTGTGTGGCTGAGACCATATCTTCTCCTTAAACCCTCACTGATAGGTGGTGAGTTATTGCCCAAAACCAGTGGAGTTGTATACTCACAATTGATTGATTTTGGCTGGAGACTTCAGGGTACAAACGTGCCAAAAATAACTGGTTTACATCATGCTTTTCAGACTGATCTGAAGAAGATATTAGACTCTCAAATGTCTCGTCCACCCCCACTCATCTGAGCCCTGACCCAAAAATATTTTTCAGTGCAGTTTCTCCATGTCTCTGAGTAGTTAGTTAGTCAGTCCAGTAATTATGCCCTGGGTGGCTGGCTGGCTATCTGGCTGGCTGGCCTTACAAGGGAAGGTGTCCTGGCAGTCTGCTCTCACTGTGGCAGGCCTCACACCTCCAACCTCATCTGGGCCTCATTAACTCACACCTATCCACACCTGCGTACCTTTCCCCAAGTCCGCCATGAGACCAGGGGTGTATTGCAATGGAAAACATTTAGCAACAAAAACAAGTGTTTCTTATTGGGCAAGTTCTGGTAGTCCCTCCCTGTTAGGCCTGTTTGCTTCTGGTTGGTTCCTAGTCAAAACGAACCCTGGGCTATGTTCAGGAAAACGTTGTGGAACTGTTAATATTATATATTTATTATAAATATATATTATTTTTCTACACGTTAGAGACACATGTTCGTTCTGCATACTATATTTCTATCTAAACAAGGTTGTGTCCAGCTGAACGCAGCCAGGGGTTGTTGCATCGGCCCCACACACCACATGGTAAATGGGCTGCTCTCAGAAATAGGAATTGTGGCCCCGACCAGAGCCAGATTAGATTGTGCATGGTGAACATCAATTCAATTTATCATAATTTAGCCAGTATAGTCCACTCAGTCATCACTGTTGTCCAAGGAAGTGCACAGGGAGGGTGTCTCGCGCCAGATAAATCAATCTGCTGTATTTGTCTTCCCTCCAAAGGAAATGTCATTAGAGCTGCTGGTTTCTTTGTGGACCTATTGAAGGTGTTTGCCTGTAAGGCTGTAAGCCAAAGCTTCTGTCTAAGTCATGTGATTTATGCTAAGTGCCCTGATTGGGTGACAGTTTCAACTGAGAGGATTGCGAACACCTGGGCCATGTTCAGTTGCCAAACGTTCTTGAACATTGCAGATAGAAATGCCATGAATAGAGCTGAGGTGATTCATTATTCAACATGTCAGAGAGTCATGTTTGTTCTACTTAGCCTATTTCTATTGGAACGTTCCAAAACGTTGCGTCCTTCTGAATGTGCCCCTGTAGCGGGTATTTCAACAGCAAAGCTATATTGCGTCACCTTATTCTGTTATCAGTGACACTGAACTGCTGAACTCTTATCAATAGCTATGACATTAATGGTAATTCAGCATCATACGAGGCCTACTATAGGATAATGGCTTATACATGTATCAATCCTATTGGAACACATGTATAACTTCTTCTGCCTTATCTGCTGGATAAAATGTTGAATAGGAAGCCTCGGAGCATGAAGACCTGGCACTACTCTCTTTATTGTCGTCTAACTCTCTCTCTCTCTCTCTCTCTCTCTCTCTCTCTCTCTCTCTCTCTCTCTCTCTCTCTCTCTCTCTCTCTCTCTCATCCCTCTCTCTCTTTTCTTTGGCTCCTTCCCTGTTTCCTCTGAGTCTATTGTTCAGAGGGCCTTGATGTGTGTCATTTTCTCCATCTCATGTGTGAGTCAGATTTAAAAGGGTCAGCAGGTCCTCTGATGTGTGCGTGCAGTCTGTCCTCCCCAGACCTGCAGATAATGGCTCCCCCCACCTCCCATCAGAGCTGCTGTACGCTCCAGTATGGCCTCGCTCACCATAATTCAATTTCAGCCTTATCCAGCGCTGCCGACAAGTGAACCTCCACCTTTGAATGCCTCACTCAATGTGGAACGGATTCTATTATTGACTTACCTTTTATCTAGAATCTCCAGTTGAAACTAGCTAGCCAGCTAACTAGCTACTTGCTATTAGCCACAGTTAGCGGTATTTCACCCAGAACATTGGATTTTTTTTCTGCGGGATTAATTTAATCCCTGGATATTAATCACCGGATATTCGGCCAGTCTGCACAGCGCGTTATCGACCCAGAACATATCAGTTTTTCTGCCGGAATCACTGAATCACTGGACCTTTAACTCCGGATTCATCGCTACCAGCTAGCTTCAACTAAATGGACGCTGTGGTCTGGCTAATCATCCTGAGCTAGGCCCATCTCCCGGCTATCTACCTCTCTGTCAACCGGACGGGACCACCTAGTGTTGACACGGAGCCCCGCCGATCCTACACGACTGGTCTGCCGACGAAATTGTCTGATGTGGTTACGACGACGTCGACCACGAAGATTCCATCTGCTAGCCCCGGCCCGCTAGCACACGCTAGCCGTGGCCTCTTACCTGCTAGTGCTTTAGCAGCCTCCGAACTATCCTATTGCTGTTCACCGGACCTTATGATAACTCAGCTATACAGCTGATGTCTGCTAGACTGTTCCTTTTTACGGTACTACATCCTGTTTATGTTTAGCCTCAGCCCAAACATGGTTAGCTTATTGTTGTTTCGGTTATTTCTAATTGTACTATTTCACTGTAGATCCCCCAGCCCAGCTAAACCTGCCTTAGATAGCTCCTTTGTCCCACCCCCCATACACGCAGAGACCGACTCAATCGGTGCCTCTAGTGATACTATCTCTTTCATTGTTACCCAACGCTTAGGTTTACCCCCACTTTACTCATATCCTTCCATATCCTTGTCTGTACATAATGCCCTGAATCTTTTCTACAACACCCGGAAATCTGCCCCCTTTATTCTATGTACCCAACGCACTAGAAGACCAGTTCTTAAAGCCTTTAGCCGTATCCTTATTCTAGCCCTCCTCTGTTCCTCTGGTGATGTAGAGGCTAACCCAGACCCTGCAGCCCTCAGTATCACTCCTACTCCCCAGGCGCTATCATTTGCTGACTTCTGTAATCGCAAAAGTCTTGGTTTCTTGCACGTAAAAATCAGAAGTCTACTTCCTAAGTTTGAGTTATTCACTGCGTTAGCACACTCCACCAACCCTGATGTTCTAGCAGTGTCTGAATCCTGGCTCAGGAAGGCCACCAAAAATTCTGAAATTTCCATCCCCAACTATAACATTTTCCGTCTAGATAGAACTGCCAAAGGGGGTGGAGTTGCAATCTACTGTAGAGATAGCCTGCAGAGCTCTATCATACTATCCAGGTCTGTGCCCAAACAGTTTGAGCTTCTACTTCTAAAAATCCACCTTTCCAGAAATAAGTCTCTCACTGTTGCCGCTTGCTACAGACCCCCCTCAGCCCCCAGATGTGCCCTGGACACCATATGTGAATTGATTGCCCCCCCATTTATCCTCAGAGTTCGTACTGCTTGGTGACCTAAATTGGGATATGCTTAATACCCCGGCCATCCTACAATCCAAACTAGATGCCCTCAACCTCACGCAAATTATCAACGAACCTACCAGGTACAACCCCTAAATCCGTAAACATGGGTACCCTCATAGATATCATCCTGACTAACATACCCTCTAAATACACCTCAGCTGTCTTCAACCAGGATCTCAGCGATCACTGCCTTATTGCCTGCGTCCGTAACGGGTCCGCGGTCAAACGACCACCCCTCATCACTGTCAAACGCTCCCTAAAACACTTTAGCGAGCAGGCCTTCCTAATTGACCTGGCCCAGGTATCCTGGATGGATATAGATCTCATTCCGTCAGTAGAGGATGCCTGGTTGTTCCTTAAAAGTAATTTCCTCTCAATCTTAAATAAACATGTCCCATTCAAAAAATACAGAACTAAGAACCGATATAGCCCCTGGTTCTCCTCAGACTTGACTGCCCTTGACCAGCACAAAAATATCCTGTGGCGTACTGCATTAGCATCAAATAGCCCCCGCGATATGCAACTTTTCAGGGAAGTTAGGAACCAATATACACAAGCAGTCAGGAAAGCAAAGGCAAACTTTTTCAAACAGAAATTTGCATCCTGTAGCACTAACTCCAAAAAGTTTTGGGACACTGTAAAGTCCATGGAGAATAAGAGCACTTCCTCCCAGTTGCCCACTGCACTGAGGCTAGGAAACACTATCACCACCGATAAATCCACAATAATCGAGAATTTCAACAAGCATTTTGCTACAGCTGGCCATGCTTTCCATCTGGCTACCACTACCCCGGCCACCAACTCTGCACCCTCCGCTGAAACTTGCCCATGCCCCCCCGCTTCTCCTTCACACAAATTCAGACAGCTGACGTTTTGAAAGAGCTGCAAAATCTGGACCCCTACAAATCAGCTGGGCTAGACAATCTGGACCCTTTCTTTCTAAAACTAGCCGCCGAAATTGTCGCAACCCCTATTACTAGTCTGTTCAACCTCTCTTTCATAATGTCTGAGATCCCCAGAGATTGGAAAGCTGCCGCGGTCATCCCCCTCTTCAAAGGGGGTGACACTCTAGATCCAAACTGCTACAGACCTATATCCATCCTGCCCTGCCTTTCGAAAGTATTTGAAAGCCAAGTTAACAAACAGATCACCGACCATTTCGAATACCACCGTACCTTCTCCGCTATGCAATCCGGTTTCCGAGCTGGTCATGGGTGCACTTCAGCCACGCTCAAGGTCCTAAACGATATTATAACCGCGATTGATAATAGACAGTACTGTGCAGCCGTCTTCATCGACCTGGCCAAGGCTTTCGACTCTGTCAACCACCGCATTCTTATTGGCAGACTAAATAGCCTTGGTTTCTCAAATGACTGCCTCGCCTGGTTCACCAACTACTTCTCAGATAGAGTTCAGTGTGTCAAATCGGAGGGCCTGTTGTCTGGACCTATGGCAGTCTCTATGGGGGTGCCACAGGGTTCAATTCTTGGGCCGACACTTTTCTCCGTGTATATCAATGATGTCGCTCTTGCTGCTGGTGACTCTCAGATCCACCTCTACGCAGACGACACCATTTTGTATACATCTGGCCCTTCATTGGACACTGTGTTAACAAACCTCCAAACGAGCTTCAATGCCATACAACACTCCTTCAGTAGCCTCCAACTGCTCTTAAACACTAGTAAAACTAAATGCATGCTTTTCAATCGAACGCTGCTGGCACCCCCCCACCCCGACTAGAATCACCACTCTTGACGGGTCTGACCTAGAGTATGTGGACAACTACAAATACCTAGGTGTGTAGTCTGGTTAGACTGTAAACTCTCCTTCCAGACTCACATAAAGAATCTCCAATCCAAAGTTAAATCTAGAATCGGCTTCCTATTTCGCAACAAAGCCTCCTTCACTCATGCTGCCAAACATGCCCTCGTAAAACTGACTATCCTACCGATCCTTGACTTCGGCGATGTCATTTACAAATTAGCCTCCAACACTCTACTCAGCAAATTGGATGTAGTCTATCACAGTGCCATCCGTTTTGTCTCCAAAGCCCCATACGCTACCCACCACTGTGACCTGTACGCTCTTGTTGGCTGGTCCTCACTACATGTTCGTCGTCAAACCCACTGGCTCCAGGCCATCTATAAATCACTGCTAGGCAAATCCCCGCCTTATCTTAGCTCATTGGTCACCATAGCAGCACCCACCCGTAGTCTGCGCTCCAGCAGGTATATCTCACTGGTCATTCCCAAAGCCAACACCTCCTTTGGCCGCCATTCCTTCCAGTTCTCTGCTGCCAATGACTGGAACGAATTGCAAAAATCTCTGAAGCTGGAGACTCTTATCTCCCTCACTAACTTTAAGCATCAGTTGTCAGAGCACCTTACCGATCACTGCACCTGTACACAGCCCATCTGAAATTAGCCCACCCAACTACCTCATCCCTATATTGTTATTTATTTTGCTCTTTTGCACCCCAGTATCTCTATTTGCACATAATCTCTTGCACATCTAGCATTCCAGTGTTAATAATATTGTAATTATTTTGCACTATAGCCTATTTATTGCCTTACCTCCATAACTTGCTACATTTGCACACACTGTATATATATTTTCTGTTGTATTTTTGACTTTATGTTTTTTACCCCATATGTAACTCTGTGCTGTTTTTTATCGCACTGCTTTGCTTTATCTTGGCCAGGTCGCAGTTGTAAATGAGAACTTGTTCTCAACTGGCTTACCTGGTTAAATAAAGGTGAAATAAAAATAAAAATAAAAAATAGGTTCAAATCTTCAAACATTTCTTTAACTTTCTCTTTTTTTCCCCTTCGGGGTTAAGGTGAATTTGATCTCGTGCTTTGTGTTGAAGGGAAACAGCTTGTCGGATGTGGAAATTGCCAAATAATTACATTTATCTCCCGAGTGGCGCAGTGGTCTAAGGCACTGCATCGCAGTGCTAGCTGTGCCACTAGAGATCCTGGTTCAAATCCAGGCTCTGTCGTAGCCGGCCGCGACCGGGAGACCCATGGGGCGGCGCTCAATTGGCCCAGCGTCGTCCAGGGTAGGGGAGGGAATGGCCGGCAGGGATGTAGCTCAGTTGGTAGAGCATGGCGTTTGCAACGCCAGGGTTGTGGGTTCGATTCCCACGGGGGGCCAGCATGAAAAATAAAAAAAATTATGTATGCACTCACTAACTGTAAGTCGCTCTGGATAAGAGTGTCTGCTAAATGACTAAAATGTAAATTTAGGCCACCAATCATTGGCCAGCTAAACTAGAGGGCAATGCACACTGCAGAAAACAGAAACCGAAATATAATTCATAGGCAAAAAAGCGTTGCGGTGGAAATGAAATGGGAAATGTGTCCATACTTCATATATATTCATAGATAGCTCATTCATCTGTTTTCCCCTTTCTCAAATGCCCTGCTAGCTACCTGCCACTAATGTTTATTTTAGTATTTCCATGGTCCTGACATGTAATTTAACATATGTGACCATGTATGACAATGTAATTAGCTCGCTTTTTTAAGTGAATTCACCCCTCATTGGAATTTAATTTGCACCAAAACTGCCCAGGGCTGCTAATTTGCGTTGCTGGCAGACAGACATATATTAAGCATCGCTCCGTGTGATATTGAGATGCACGCCTCGCTCCGCTTATCCCAGCGCCACCCTCCAAGAGAGCCATATCTCATTCACTGGCATCTCTTTTTTACACTACTCCATTTACATTATTTGTATGCTGAGCCACAGTATCCTAAAATGAATTATCATTATTATTTTGTATGTAGGTTAAGACGTTTAGCTAAGTCACCGTATGTTGTTCCATACAATTTCCAATACAAAGCGTTGATGCCCACCCTACATGTTAACTGGGACTAATACAGCCTTTGATAAGGGATCATAATGGCTGATTCTTTTGTTTAATGTAGAGATATTTTAGTCCCGGTAAGGATTCTCTCAGGGGAAGAAAGCAGCATGTTCTGCTCAACAGTGGAATATTGATCTCTGTGGGTGGGGTTCCATCCTCCTGCACTGCCTTGCTATGGAGGGAGGGGGTGTCTCCTGTACTGCCTTGCTATGGAGGGAGGGGGTGTCTCCTGTCCTGCCTTGCTATAGAGGGAGGGGGTGTCTTCTGTACTGCCTTGCAATGGAGGGAGGGGGTGTCTCCTGTCCTGCCTTGCTATGGAGGGCGGGGTGTCTCCTGTCCTGCCTTGCTATGGAGGGAGGGGGTGTCTCCTGTCCTGCCTTGCTATGGAGGGAGGGGGTGTCTCCTGTCCTGCCTTGCTATGGAGGGAGGGGGTGTCTCCTGTCCTGCCTTGCTATGGAGGGAGGGGGTGTCTCCTGTCCTGCCTTGCAATGGAGGGAGGGGGTGTCTCCTGTCCTGCCTTGCTATGGAGGGGGGGGGGGGTCTCCTGTACTGCCTTGCTATGGAGGGGAGGAGGCGGCTGTAGGTGGTGATCCATTCTCCTGCACTACCTTGCAATGGAGGGAGAGGGGGTCTCCTGTCCTGCCTTGCTATGGAGGGCGGGGTGTCTCCTGTCCTGCCTTGCTATGGAGGGAGGGGGTGTCTCCTGTCCTGCCTTGCTATGGAGGGAGGGGGTGTCTCCTGTCCTGCCTTGCTATGGAGGGCGGGGTGTCTCCTGTCCTGCCTTGCTATGGAGGGAGGGGGTGTCTCCTGTCCTGCCTTGCTATGGAGGGAGGGGGTGTCTCCTGTCCTGCCTTGCAATGGAGGGAGGGGGTGTCTCCTGTCCTGCCTTGCTATGGAGGGAGGGGGTGTCTCCTGTCCTGCCTTGCTATGGAGGGAGGGGGGTGTCTCCTGTCCTTGCTATGGAGGGAGGGGGTGCCTTGCTATGGAGGGAGGGGGTGTCTCCTGTCCTGCCTTGTAATGGAGGGAGGGGGTGTCTCCTGTACTGCCTTGCTATGGAGGGAGGGGGTGTCTCCTGTCCTGCCTGTGCTATGGAGGGAGGGGGTGTCTCCTGTACTGCCTTGCAATGGAGGGAGGGGGTGTGTCTCCTGTCCTGCCTTGCTATGGAGGGAGGGGGTGTCTCCTGTCCTGCCTTGCAATGGAGGGAGGGGATGTCTCCTGTACTGCCTTGCTATGGAGGGAGGGGGTGTCTCCTGTACTGCCTTGCAAATGGAGGGAGTGGGTGTCTCCTGTCCTGCCTTGCAATGGAGGGAGGGGTGTCTCCTGTCCTGCCTTGCTATGGAGGGGGGGGGGGGGGTGTATCCTGTACTGCCTTGCTATGGAGGGGAGGAGGCGGCTGTAGGTGGGGATCCATTCTCCTGCACTGCCTTGCTATAGAGGGAGGGGGTGTCTCCTGTACTGCCTTGCTATGGAGGGGAGGAGGCGGCTGTAGGTGGGGATCCATTCTCCTGTACTGCCTTGCTATAGAGGGAGGGGTGTCTCCTGTACTGCCTTGCTATGGAGGGGAGGAGGCGGCTGTAGGTGGGGATCCATTCTCCTGCACTGCCTTGCTATGGGGGGAGGGGTCATATCCTGTACTGCCTTGCTATGGAGGGAGGGGGTGTCTCCTTTCCTGCCTTGCTATGGAGGGAGGGGGTGTCTCCTGTCCTGCCTTGCTATGGAGGGAGGGGGTGTCTCCTGTCCTGCCTTGCAATGGAGGGAGGGGGTGTCTCCTGTACTGCCTTGCTATGGAGGGAGGGGGTGTCTCCTGTCCTGCCTTGCAATGGAGGGAGGGGGTGTCTCCTGTACTGCCTTGCTATGGAGGGAGGGGGTGTCTCCTGTCCTGCCTTGCTATGGAGGGAGGGGGTGTGTCCTGTCCTGCCTTGCAATGGAGGGAGGGGGTGTCTCCTGTACTGCCTTGCTATGGAGGGCGGGGGTGTCTCCTGTACTGCCTTGCAATGGAGGGAGGGGGTGTCTCCTGTACTGCCTCGCTATGGAGGGAGGGGGTGTCTCCTGTCCTGCCTTGCTATGGAGGTGGGGGGGGGGGGGGGGGGGGGGGGGGGGGGGGGGGGGGGGGTGTATCCTGTACTGCCTTGCTATGGAGGGGAGGAGGCGGCTGTAGGTGGGGATCCATTCTCCTGCACTGCCTTGCTATAGGGGGAGGGGGTGTCTCCTGTAATGCCTTGCTATGGAGGGGAGGAGGCGGCTGTAGGTGGGGATCCATTCTCCTGCACTGCCTTGCTATAGAGGGAGGGGGTGTCTCCTGTACTGCCTTGCTATGGAGGGGAGGAGGCGGCTGTAGGTGGGCATCCATTCTCCTTTCCTGCCTTGCAATGGAGGGAGGGGGTGTCTCCTGTACTGCCTTGCTATGGAGGGAGGGGGTGTCTCCTGTCCTGCCTTGCTATGGAGGGAGGGGGTGTCTCCTGTCCTGCCTTGCAATGGAGGGAGGGGGTGTCTCCTGTACTGCCTTGCTATGGAGGGAGGGGGTGTCTCCTGTACTGCCTTGCAATGGAGGGAGGGGGGTGTCTCCTGTACTGCCTTGCTATGGAGTGAGGGGGTGTCTCCTGTCCTGCCCTTGCTATGGAGGGGGGGCGGGTGTATCCTGTCCTGCCTTGCTATGGAGGGGGGGGGTGTATCCTGTACTGCCTTGCTATGGAGGGGAGGAGGCGGCTGTAGGTGGGGATCCATTCTCCTGCACTGCCTTGCTATAGAGGGAGGGGGTGTCTCCTGTACTGCCTTGCTATGGAGGGGAGGAGGCGGCTGTAGGTGGGGATCCATTCTCCTGCACTGCCTTGCTATAGAGGGAGGGGGTGTCTCCTGTAATGCCTTGCTATGGAGGGGAGGAGGCGGCTGTAGGTGGGTATCCATTCTCCTGCACTGCCTTGCTATAGAGGGAGGGGGTGTCTCCTGTACTGCCTTGCTATGGAGGGGAGGAGGCGGCTGTAGGTGGGGATCCATTCTCCTGCACTGCCTTGCTATGGGGGGAGGGGTCGTCTCCTGTACTGCCTTGCTATGGAGGGAAGGGGTGTCTCCTTTCCTGCCTTGCTATGGAGGGAGGGGGTGTCTCCTGTCCTGCCTTGCTATGGAGGGAGGGGGTGTCTCCTGTCCTGCCTTGCAATGGAGGGAGGGGGTGTCTCCTGTACTGCCTTGCTCTGGAGGGAGGGGGTGTCTCCTGTACTGCCTTGCAATGGAGGGAGGGGGTGTCTCCTGTACTGCCTTGCTATGGAGGGAGGGGGTGTCTCCTGTCCTGCCTTGTTATGGGGGGGGGGGGGGGTCTCCTGTACTGCCTTGCTATGGAGGGGAGGAGGCGGCTGTAGGTGGGGATCCATTCTCCTGCACTGCCTTGCTATAGAGGGAGGGGGTGTCTCCTGTACTGCCTTGCTATGGAGGGGAGGAGGCGGCTGTAGGTGGGGATCCATTCTCCTGCACTGCCTTGCTATACAGGGAGGGGGTGTCTCCTCTACTGCCTTGCTATGGAGGGGAGGAGGCGGCTGTAGGTGGGAATCCATTCTCCTGCACTGCCTCGCTATGGGGGAGGGGTCGTCTCCTGTACTGCCTTGCTATGGAGGGAGGGGGCGTCTCCTAAGATTGCCCTAGGGGACTTCCCTCCCATTTCTCCAGTCAAACCTCACTCCCATAGGGTGGGAAGACTGTTGAGCAACTTCCATAATTCTGGCCCTATTCATTATTGATTGGTGGTGTTTTTTGAATGACAGCTGCAGATGGGGTAAATGCAGCAAAATCTCCAGGATGAGATGCCGAGAGGCCCACTCGGATAATGGTGGAGAGAACTGGCCTTGCTCTAGGTTAATGGTGGAGGGAACTGGCCTTACTCTAGGTTAATGGTGGAGGGAACTGGCATTGCTCTAGGTTAATGGTGGAGGGAACTGGCCTTGCTCTAGGTTAATGGTGGAGGGAACTGGCCTTGCTCTAGGATAATGGTGGAGGGAACTGGCCTTGCTCTAGGTTAATGGTGGAGGGAACTGGCCTTACTCTAGGTTAATGGTGGAGGGAACTGGCATTGCTCTAGGTTAATGGTGGAGGGAACTGGCCTTGCTCTAGGTTAATGGTGGAGGGAACTGGCCTTGCTCTAGGTTAATGGTGGAGGGAACTGGCCTTGCTCTAGGTTAATGGTGGAGGGAACTGGCCTTGCTCTAGGTTAATGGTGGAGGGAACTGGCCTTGCTCTAGGTTAATGGTGGAGGGAACTGGCCTTGCTCTAGGTTAATGGTGGAGATGAGAGAGTAGAGAAGATAGACCTACAGTGAGGGGGAAAAGTATTTGATCCCCTGCTGATTTTGTACGTTTGCTCACTGACAAAGAAATGATCAGTCTATAATTTTAATGGTAGGTTTATTTGAACAGTGAGAGACAGAATAACAACAAAAAAATCCTGAAAACACATGTCAAAAATGTTATGAATTGATTTGCATTTTAATGAGGGAAATAAGTATTTGACCCCTCTGCAAAACATGACTTAGTACTTGGTGGCAAAACCCTTGTTGGCAATCACAGAGGTCAGACGTTTCTTGTAGTTGGCCACCAGGTTTGCACACATCTCAGGAGGGATTTTGTCCCACTCCTCTTTGCAGATCTTCTCCAAGTCATTAAGGTTTCGAGGCTGACGTTTGGCAACTCGAACCTTCAGCTCCCTCCACAGATTTTCTATGGGATTAAGGTCTGGAGACTGGACCTTAATGTGCTTCTTCTTGAGCCACTCCTTTGTTGCCTTGGCCGTGATGCGGTGAAGTTGTCCTGTCCCCTTAGCAGAAAAACACCCCCAAAGCATAATGTTTCCACCTCCATGTTTGACGGTGGGGATGGTGTTCTTGGGTCATAGGCAGCATTCCTCCTCCTCCAAACACGGCGAGTTGAGTTGATGCCAAAGAGCTCCATTTTGGTCTCATCTGACCACAACACTTTCACCCAGTTCTCCTCTGAATCATTCAGATGTTCATTGGCAAACTTCAGACGGGTATGTATATGTGCTTTCTTGAGCAGGGGGACCTTGCGGGCGCTGCAGGATTTCAGTCCTTCACGGCATAGTGTGTTACCAATTGTTTTCTTGGTGACTATGGTCCCAGCTGCCTTGAGATCATTGACAAGATCCTCCCGTGTAGTTCTGGGCTGATTCCTCACCGTTCTCATGATCATTGCAACTCCACGAGGTGAGATCTTGCATGGAGCCCCAGGCCGAGTGAGATTGACAGTTATTTTGTGTTTCTTCCATTTGCGAATAATCGCACCAACTGTTGTCACCTTCTCACCAAGCTGCTTGGTTATGGTCTTGTAGCCCATTCCAGCCTTGTGTAGGTCTACATTCTTGTCCCTGACATCCTTGGAGAGCTCTTTGGTCTTTGCAAGTTGGGCGGCAGGTAGCTTAGTGGTTAAGAGCATTGTGCCAGTAACGGAAAGGTCGCTGGTTCTAATCCCCGAGCCGACTAGGTGAAAAATCTGTCAATGTGCCCTTGAGCAAGGCACTTAACCCTAATTGCTCTGGATAAGAGCGTCTGCTAAATGACTAAAATGTAAATCTTGGCCATGGTGGAGAGTTTGGAATCTGATTGATTGATTGCTTCTGTGGACAGGTGTCTTTTATACAGGTAACAAAATGAGATTAGGAGCACTCCCTTTAAGAGTGTGCTCCTAATCTCAGCTCGTTACCTGTATAAAAGACACCTGGGAGCCAGAAATCTTTCTGATTGAGAGGGGGTCAAATACTTATTTCCCTCATTAAAATGGAAATCAATGTATAACATTTTTGACATGCGTTTTTCAGGATTTTTTTGTTGTTATTCTGTCTCTCACTGTTCAAATAAACCTACCATTAAAATTATAGACTGAACATTTCTTTGTCAGTGGGCAAACGTACAAAATCAGCAGGGGATCAAATACTTTTTTCCCTCACTGTACAGTATTTAAGCAACGCCTTAAATGATTCATAACGAGCTAATCCTTTTCATGTCATTTTTATTAGCTTGTTTTATTTATTGTGGTTTCGTCTCTGACTTGAAGAGAGACCGTTGGAATAAGACAGAGGTTTTTCCCGTGTCATGGCAGGTTGCGGTAATTATTTTGTTAACATGTTTGTTGCTGTGAAAATTCCTCCAGGTTTCAATAAGAGGTAATTAAGCAAGCTATTCCATTCCTCCCCTCAGTTAACAGGATCTTTAGGTTTTTCATAGGCATCGCCTCATTTGAGCATACAGGAAAATATACACTCACCCGCTCACATACTGTACAACTAAGCCGCCTAGCCTTCATTACCAGTTGAGCGTAGAAGCGCTCTCTTTACGGCACAGGTGCTTTTCTATTTTCCTGTCCATTAACTAAAGGGACCACATAATCTGGTCATAATTTTGCATTTTGCTAATGTTGAACACGCCCGCGATGAAGACAAACAAAGCACTCAGCGCCCATGTTCCCTCAGCAACAGTCAGTCTCAACCATTGCATCCCATTGAACAATTGCTCATGGAGGAAAGCAATTTACCTCAGGATATGCAGTTGCTCATGCTGAAATGTGCAGTGTTCACTAACTGTATTGTGATGCTATAAAAGACGGGGGGGGTGGACACAGGTTTGAAGCTTTACTGTTGGACCAACCTAGCAAGCGTTTAGATTCTCCCTCATGCATCTGTTATCCTCTGTATATCATTACTGAGTTACCACACCTCTATCGTAGCACCATATGAATAGGGGTGTTTAACTCCCCAGCGCGTCTCACGGCCTCGGCTCACCTTCCTTTCTACAAGGAAACTCCCTTCGCCTGCCTGGGAATATTCAATTAGCCGCTGAGTGCGGTTGTAAACGCTATCCCCTAGCGCACTCTCGTTGCCCACTCCATCGACGAAGCTGCTGTAATCCATCCTGCCTGTGATGCTAATTCAATCACATTTGCCCTGACCTGGGCCAGAGTGTATGTAAAGCAATATCAACAGGGTTGTCACAATGACAGATCTGTAGAAAATGAGATGTTACAATGCAATAGGGGCCGGGTAATTGACCGCAATTGTGAATCCCCCCTTCCCCCACTCTCCCCCTCTACTCTGCTCCATTTCATCCAGTCTTCCCATTCCAAAGATTTAAATGGGTTCCTTCATACAGGGGGTTCTCCACTCGATAGTTTCATCCCATGTCATGGCTAATGGAATGTGTCTCTGTATCATACTAAGATTGTGTTAAAGTCAGACTTACTAATGGAACGTGGCTCTGTATCATACTAAGACTGTGTTAAAGTCAGACTTATTTAATTAGTTCACTCTGAACGAACCCAATTGGGAAGACTCAGAAGAGTCCTTTTCAGAGGATCTGTCAGTCGCCTCCACCGTCTCCCCAAAGCCACTGGAGGTTCAGGCATGAATGAGGACAGCAGCTTGGGACCTGGAGTAGCCTGCTAATTATGGTTAATTAGCTGCCTTCCCATCCATTCATTTACTGAGGAACACAGTGTATTGGTTGCAGTGAAATAGCACTGTGTCGAAACCCGGTTGGGTATCATTTTAGATCTCCATTGCACAAAATGAATGAGAGATTTCCGTCTGTGGCAATAACCTCTTACCTACCATTAAGGTGTTTAAATAGCGGTTATTGTGTGTTTATTTGAAATGGCTACCCCTGTAGCAGATACAAGGTGTCCTCCATGAATGCTGTTTTCAGTCAGTAAGGTGCCTGTATAAACAACAAAAGGCAGAGTTATAATATGATGGACAGATTTCAGGGCACCCATCTTTTTGGGTATCAGTTCAATCGTTCTCTTAGAAGGCCTATATTCCACATAGACCTGAAAGACCTGTGAGCTTTCAACATGTGCATGCTAAATGTGTGTATACACACACACACACACACACACACACACACTCTCCAATACCCCCCTTCCCCCCAAGCAACGTTATTCTGATTTCATCTGTGTAACTTGATATCAGTATTAACCAGGTAATAGGAGGTGGGTGAAATCTATCCCCCAGCAGTTTTTCCAACCAGATGAGTTCTAATGGAGAGCATTGAAGACATGCCAAAAGCCTGCCGTTTTCCAGGCAGTATACTCTGTTTATCTAGGACGCTGCAGTACGTTGCCTGAAATTACGATTCCCTCTTCACGCGATTCCCGTGCAAAGGGATGGATGATTGGCCATCACAAATCCCCTCCTTTCTGCACCTGGGAAATACTGTATCCTCCACCTCTTCAGGGGCGAACTGACCATAGGGTAGTTTGGCCAAATGCCAGATGGGTTGGTCCATTTTTAGCCCAGTGTGCCTGTCAAAATTGGGGGTGTATAAAGCCGGCTGGAGGCTGGACATCTGGAGGCTTGCCGAGCATTTACCCATATCAATTTGCCTCACATTTTCTGGGAGCTGCACCTAGCCCTGTGATCGCTCGTAACTGCGGTCGTATAAACCCAACCGCACCTGGACTCACAGATAGACTGCTGCTAATGCCATTGATAACCCCACAGAAAGGTATTACTGGCTCCCACATTTCCCCTGCTTACTGACGCCCCTTATCTTTCAATGAACAGCGGCGTCTTCTGACCGATTCAATTTGCCTTTGTCACTACCAGTGGCCACAGTCGATCCACAGTCGATGAGGGGTCAACAAGGACGGAGGGAGAGCACATTGAATTAGGGTAGTCACGATACTCGGGAGTATCACGGCAAGGAAACAAAACATGAAGTGAACTCCATTTCCTGAGGACAACACTCTGCCCTAATGTTGCAAACACACTGTCTTCTGTTGTCACCCAGAGTCATGTGTTTATTTTCTATACATAAAGCAGGTTTTTAAAGAACTAAAGAGTTTGGTTTGCTTTGTGTTTTGTTTTGGGGTAGGGGGGGGTAAATTAGTATTGTGGTATTGCGATACTAATATCGTGACACCCCTACATTGAATGGAGATTCTCCATTGAGCATGCTTTTTAGTTAATTTGGGTCCAGGAAACCGGCCCTTGATCAGGCCTTCTACCCTCACTATTCTAGAGCTGTGTGTTGCACGCCATAAATGTTCCCATCAGCCCCTTTGCTTTCTCAAGTAATTTTCAAGCTTCTCTCCCTCTCACATCATTGACTGACCTCAAACAGCCTTGTAAAAGCCCTCCAGTGTTTTGTCGTCATTTCATAGCACGTCTCCAGTGTTTTGTTGTTTTCTCGAAAACCTCTGAGGAAACATTCAAGTGCCTCAGCAAATTTTTACGAGAACAGAAAGAGCCACTTTTGCAGACCGATCCAGTCCATCCAGCGAGAGGAATATTATGAGTTGGTGGCAGAAACAGAGGGGTTGTTTGCCTAAGATTTTATTTAAGATGCTCCTTTTCCATTAGCCGAGATGTAGGAGCTCACAGAGTCTCACAGGTTATTGATTCAGGGAGGGAAATTGCCTATTGGGACGGAGAACACCAATCGTGCAGCACTTTGGTGGGGGCGTGTGTGAAGGATGAAAGCAATTTCCTGCCAAACAAAGTTGACTTTCGGGATATTACCTTGTTTGGGAGGCTACTTTTCAAGGAACCATTTTTGCGCTCCGAAACAAATTTAAAGCAGAGTCTCAGCCGGTTCAGCAAACCCATTGAATCATGGTAAGTTATGACTGGGAGGACCACAGAGGTAAACGCAGGATTGAAGAGAGGTGTCCTAACCAATTGGTTTTAGCATTTGCAATTTGGATAGTGTGTTGGAAGGAGTCAGGCGCAGGAGGGTAATCACCGAATACAGAGTTTATTCCTTCGTCATACAAAATACACTGGAATAGCGGCAAACGAAACAGGCACAGGGGAAACTATCTACCCTGGCAATACACTGTAACGGTATCTCCATACAATACATAGGCACAGGGGAAATATCTACCCTGGCAACAAAATGGTACGAGTAGCTCCACCGAGCTACACTACTCTCACATACAAACAATCAGCCACAAGGACAGGGGGGCAGAGGGAACACTTATACACGGACTAATGAGGGGATTAGAACCAGGTGTGTGTGATTGACAAGACAAGACAAATGGAATGATGATATATGGTGAGCCGGCATAGTGGCTCCTAGTAAGCCGGTGGTTGACGATGAACGATGAAACCTGCCGAAACTGCTTGGATCCGGAACAAGGAGGGGAGGCAAGCCTCGGCGGAAGTCGTGACAGTACCTGTCAGGTGGATGGATTATCTTGGCAAATAAATAAATGCTCACTAACAGGGATGTAAACAAATATGTGCACAAAATTGTAGAGAAATAAGCATTTTTGTGACGTGATTGAACATTTCTGGGATCTTTATTTCAGCTCAGGAAAACATTGGACCAACACTTGACATGTTGCATTTATTATCTTGTTCAGTATAGACACCTTTCCCCCAGCATAAGCTTTTAGTGTTGAGAGCAAACCCATCCGCTCTCCGGTCCCATAGTGATGACAGGAGCGTATATGTCACGGAATCAGCCAAGGCTGCCCCTACTTCCTTGCTCGGGCAGGCTTCGGCCTTTCGTCGTCCCCGGAGTACTAGCTGCCACCGATCTATGTTTCGGTGTTTTCTAGTTTGTCCTGATTGTTTTCACCTGTTTCCCATTATGTTATATTGTATTCCCTTTATAACCCCCCTGATCTCCTCATTGGTTATTGTGTGTGATTGTTTTCCGTGAGGTCGGCAGTGTTCGGGTTAGGTGTCATGCGTATTTTTGTTTCTTCCCTGTTTGGAGGTTTTGTTTGTATTTTGATTACTGTGCTAGTAAAGTTCGTCTGCCAGTAGCTCGGCTGTTCTGCGCTGACTTCGCTCACCGCATACACGTCGCCCTGACAGTATAGAATTTTTCAGGACCCCATCGCCACGCTGTTCAGCTGTAATGAAACAGTAAGCCACATTCAGCGACTAACAGGATTTCAGCACTATTGCTCCTAATCCAGAGGAATTTTAACATGAAAAATTCCCCCCCGGGATTTTTTAAAGCCTTTCATGAGCCTTGTGGTTTGGGGAGCAACTTTTTTCTGCAAGGGTTGAAGATTTTCCTGGTGGTTGCCCCCTTTTCCCGTTGTAACCCCTTTTTTTTTTTTACACTCCAGAAGCAGGGGGTGAATAGCTGAGGGGCCCAGGCCCCCTTTTAAATGGGGCGTCCTCCCCCAAAAATCATGGTGCAAACTGGTCCGGGGACTCCAAAAAGCGGCCTGCCTGCTGTCTCTCCCTTTTTGTTCCAAAACCGTTGGGGGTGTATGCCCCCGTTGCATGTGTGTTTTTTTTGGGGGATGTGTGGCAAAGTATTTTGGGTGTGGGGGGTGTGTTTTTTGGTGATTAAGGGTATCAATGGGGGTTGTGTGTGTGGGTGGTGTGTGTTTTGTGGTGTGTGTTTTGGCACCCCAAACGGGTTTTTTTGGGGATTTTTTTTTTTTGGGGGAATCCCCTGTTGCTGTCCCCA